>JANHGN010005886.1:68043-115089 GCA_024605025.1 Megaceryle maxima | reverse complement strand
GAAGGAAGGAAGGAAGGAAGGAAGGAAGGAAGGAAGGAAGGAAGGAAGGAAGGAAGGAAGGAAGGAAGGAGAAAAAAAAAGAGAAAAAAAAGAAAAAAAAGAAAAAAAAGAAAAAGTTAAAAAAGAAAAATTTTTTTTTTAAGAAAAAACTAATGGCCAAGTTTAGATTATTTACCCAGCACTATGTATTTTTCAGCAACTGTGCTTTTCCAGTTTAAAATCTGCAAGTGGAAAGTTTTTCAAATACATGGATTTTGGAAACTCTACCATATAATTGTTCTGAATAATTCTTGGCCTGCATATTAGTTGCAATTAGTGTGTTGTGACTGTCATGTATTCAAAAAGTGAAGTTTGAGTTGTTTTGATTATGTGAGGTGGGAGAAATAGGTCATGCAGTGCACTTCCATTCTGAGTGTCTGAGGTCTATGCTTAGATCCAGGTTTCTGTTTTGGAACTTGTATTCTGCACACTGTTAGTGACTACCAGCCTGTACTTCAGCTTTTCTGTTTGGAAATATCTGTCAGTAAAATCATTTGCTTGAACAGAAGAGGGTATAAGCAGGGTTTTTTTAAAAAAAAACATTTGCCTCATTACTTTTGCAAATTCTTTTTGTAGTGATTTCCCAGACTGTTTAACATCCAAATAAAAAGCTCCTTGAACTTCTGGATGGGAACACAGTGTGAGGAGACATTAAGGGAGCAAATGCAGAGGTAGAAATAGATTTGAAGCAATGCAAATTCAATGGAAGCCAGTTTATCCAGATCTTCTGCCTGCCCAGCAGATATCACACAAAATTTAGTATTCTGGTTTTCCACCCCTCACCCCCCAATTCCTTGTCATGCTGTGTAAACTTTAGGTATGCTGCAGGGCTAAGACACTGTAAAGAAAAAGTGACCAGACAGATGCCTCTGGGGGTGTTTATGTCACTACAAAAGGACAGACATGATCATGATCCACTCACTTTTATTCCAAACCTGCTTCAGAAGCACCATGGTACTTGACCAGAAGCCAACTGGATCCTTTGAGCTGGGTTTGCAACACTCAGGCACGACATACCTGAGATGAACAGGCTGACTCCTTCAGTGTTATTTATACCATGTTCCCCTTTGAATGGTACTGTCCTCCATCCTCTGTAGCTTGTCTCAAAAAAAACCAACCAAACAAAACCAAGCATTGGTAAAGAGATAGTCCCAAAAGACTGAAGATCAAATACGTGTGATACATCTGTATAGAAGCCATATGAACATGAGTAGTGCTGCCTTAGTTCTAAGGTAACATATATTCTGCTCAGCAAGGTTTATCAACTCAGGTTCAGCACGGCTTTTACCTGTGTTTGCACAATTTCTTACCAGTCTGGAATGGAAAAACACAAGTTCTTGCATACTTGGAGACAGAGGAAACTAATTTCAACTAGTAGATTTCTCATGTCAAAATAGTCTCAGTGTGTAATCAGATTCTTTTGTCCACCTCTTTTTTGAAGAGCCAGAATTGAAAGGAATAGAAATAATCTTGAATGATGTCTCTGAATCTTTATCTGCCAGAAGCTGGAGAAGTCTTTAATCAAGGAAATAGCCTCACTAGTGCTGCTGCTAAGTTAGCATCTATGAATAAAGACTATAGCAAAGAATTGCAAAATTAGGCCATTCTACACCCAAATTATTTTCTTTCACTCTCTAATGCAAAAAGTGAAAGTCCTAAAACAGCACTGGTATAATTTCTTCTGGCAGTTGTGTGTCTGTTCTTGTCTGAGGCTAGTATCTTTGTTTTAACAAGGTTGACTGCACATTGACTACCAAATGTGAAGTCTTTGCCTACTCCAACATGCTGTAAAATAGTTACTAATCATCCTGAAACAAGCTTCAACTGGCTGAGACAACATATATAAATTATAATTTTAAAAGCATATGTCTGCTGAATTTACCAGGTCTCTTAATTTCTACTTTTCACTGAAGATGGCAGGGACACTTTTCTGGACTGATCTTCATCCTGATTGAGGAAATAATAGAGATGCAAGTAAACCTAGTCACAGAAGCTTTTCCTCAGGACTTGTTCTTGCCTGTAAAAAGCATTTCACAGAGTTTACATAATTTCTAATTTATTACAGGATCAGAATTTTACACTAAGGACATTTATTGTGGTTAAAAGGTGGTATGGCTAGCTGGGTGATGAGGGGATGAGAGGAGAGAAGTGGATCTACCTTGAATTCAGTAAGGCTTTTGACCCTGTCTCCCATAACATCATTGCGGGTTAAGCTCAAGAATACTGTGTTCAGTTCTGGGTTCCCCAGTTCAAGAGGGACAGGGAACTACTGGAGACAGTCCAACAGAGGGCTAGAAAGATGATTAAGGGGCTGGAGCAGCTCTCTTATGGGGAAGGGTTGAGAGACCTGGGTCTGCTTAGCCTGGAGAAGAGAAGAGTTGAGGGGATCTTATCAATAGTTATAAATATCTAAAGGGTGGGTGTCAAGAGAATGGGGTCAGCCTTTCATCAGTGGTGCCTGGTGACAGGACAAGGGGCAATGGACACAAACTAGAACACAGGAAGTTATATCTGAACATAAGGAGAAACTACTTTGAGAGTGATGAAGCACTGGAACAGGCTGCCCAGAGAGGTTGTGGAGACTCCTTCACTGGAGACTTTCAAAACCCACCTGGATGTGAACCTGTGCAGCCTACGCTAGGTGAACCCACTTTGAAAGGGAGGTTGGACTAGATGATCTCTAGAGGTCCCTTCCATCATTCTGTGATTCTGCAGTTCTGTGAAAATATTAGGTTTAGGATTTCAAAAGCACTTTTTCCATGTACATGCCTGCTAGTGGGCAGAAGTATTCCTCTGGAATTTTTGGACAGTAACAAAACTGTGTTTAAATAATTTCTAGTTCTGGTTCACTTAATGCATGACAGTCTGGTTAACCATATTCATCATATGTAGATTTAGATGGTTTAGCAAACTATTGAGAGTGAGTAAATGTAACATTTTATTCTCTCATAAAATAATCAGTTATATTCTTGTGACTAAAGACTTAGTCCACATATAATATATAGAAAAATGGTTTAATTTCTGCTTATTTATACTGCTAGTGTCCACTGCTTTCCCTAATAATGTTTGGTATAAACCATGGGTTATTAAACACGCAGCATATTTAGTCACAAAGATGACTATGAGGTAGCCATGTGCAATGGCTGTACACTCAGAACCATGCTTGTCTCATATATTTGATTTATTCAATTTAGTCGATTTGCTGAGCATTTGCAAATGAAAAATTCTCTATCCTCAAATTATATCCTATGTTTTGCCTCACAACAATCCAAATTTGTTGGGAGGTCAACTAGTCATTATATTCTTATGACTGCTTTCTTGGAATGACCTTTCAAATGTGCACAAAATAGCAATCCATACATGAATTAGAAGCTTTGGAGCTGCACACTGTGCTTTTATGACATGTCAGTGCTATAAAAGACTGTGAGAAACTGTTCTCCATACTGATCATAGAATCACAGAATGGTTTGGGCCAGAAGGGACCTCTAAAGGTCATCTAGTCATCTAGTTGACATCCTCACCTAGAGCAGGTTTCTCAGAGCTCTGTCAAGCCTCACCTTGAATATTTCCAGGGATGGGGCCTCAACCACCTCCCTGGGCAGCCTGTTCCAGTGCTCCAACATTCTCCTGGTAAAGAACTTCTTCCTTACATCCAATCCAAATCCCCTCCTTTCTCATTTAAACCATTTCCCCTTGTCCTTTCACTGCAGGCCTTTGTGAACAGGCCCTCTCCAGTCTGTTTGTCAGCTCCCTCCAGGTACTGGAAGGTGGCTGTTGGGTCTCCCCGGAGCCTTCTTTTCTCCAGGCTGAACAACCCCAGCTCCCTCAGCCTGTCCTCGTAGGAGTACTGATCCCAGTATCATAATACATTAGAGCTCAGAGAAGATCACATTCTCTTCTAAACCTCTAAGAAGGAAGAAATATGTGCCTGGGGGGAAGATTTCTGTAAGGTCCTAACAACATCCTAACAACTAGATTCTTCAGGAGCAGGAAAGATCCCTGGGCTAACTTGAACGATGAAGGAACATTGTAGATATAATGGCAGATTATTTGAATCATCCTCATGCTGTAGCACTACTAGGAATCCTACTAATATGCTTTGTGGTATCTCCTTCTTGCTGGTCTGCTCTTCCCATTGTTGCCATTCTCTAGTCAAAAGAGGAGCAAGCAGGTGGAAGTACCAGCAAGACAAGTATGGTAAAAAGAAAGATTTCTTATTCAGAATCTATCATTTGTGGAAGGCAATATGGTGTGCCTTCTAAGCAGAGCAGTGAATACACAAAGGAAAAGGTCTCTGTCTCACCAGCCCTCTGCACTAATTGGAAGACTTTTAAATTTGCAGTAAAAGGAGTAAAGAATGGAAGACATGTACTTAGTGGAATATCAGACTGTTGAGAACAGCCTTAATCAAGGCACCAAGGAGCATGAAAAAAATAAATGTCTTTAATTATCTGTCTGTGCTAAGATCCAGTGTAATAAACAAGAGAAATGAGGGCTGCTCATTTTATGGGCTTAATTTGACTTAGTTGATATTAATGAAATTTGGAGAGATGTTCATGGCTTGAACGTTAATATCATAGTTACAGAATTTATCACAAAGAGGGGCTGAGTAAATGGAGAAGGTGAGTGGCACTCCATCAAAATGAAGTTATTTGTTTCTGGCTTAGCAATAACTTGGAAATAAATGACATTGAGTCTTTATGGATCAGTGTTCTAATGAAGAAAGCCCAATATCTGTTGCTGACAGCTAAACCAAATTAGTAAGCGGGACAATCATCTCCCTAAGCATGTGTCCACAAGATGCAAGGAGAAAGAACAACCCTGATGTATTGTCAGCAATATCAGGTTTTAAAGGAAAATTTCCCATCTCAAAAATCACCAAATCCAATATCAGAAATTCTCAGTTAGGCCTTTGCTCAACAGGTGCAATGCACTGGTAGCTTGACTAATAATGATGTACTTGTATGTATCTTTTTAGGCGAACATTAGGCAAGCCTTCCTTTCTCCTCATGATTCAATGCCAACAAATCCAATAGAAAAATCTAATTGAATTCAGTCAGCTGTAATTGTGCTTCATATATTTATACACTCAATTTCTGGCTAATATATTATTACTCATCATATATAACTCACTTTGGCAGTTTGCCTTACTCACATGAGTAGTTCCATATGGGTCCTTTATACCAAGGAGCTTTGGGAATCAATAATAGCTGGACAAGGGACACTGATTACTGAATTCCTGGCTCTATTTTCAGCATTGGACTGACTAGTATGTTTATATGATGCAAAAGTCAACCACAGGATGCCTAATTCATACTTACAGCACTGTGTGTTCCTTGTGTAATAGTATATCATTTACTTTACAAAGAGTTTTCTCATTCTATTTTATCAGTGGTTCGCAGACGAATTTAGAAACGAGCTGAACATCAGGACTTATAATTTTTCTAAGCCTCTGCTTAGAATCTTTTCCCTCTCCATGTTAATTATAAATTGCATTCATCACACTGAAGACTGTTTATTTGTTTCTTCTGTTTATCTGTTTTGCCTATCTGTTGTACCACAGTAGGAATGGTATGTAGAATGGCAGGAAAATGACCCGTGAGTTACAAACAAATGGATGGTTTTCACACAGATTAAAAAAAAAAAAAAACTTTTCAATACAAACCAGATGGTTTTTTTTCTTTATGTCTTTTGATTTTTCATTGTTTAATGTGAGTTAAAGATCCAAACTGCTACCACCGATACTTTTGCTTTCATTCCTCCATCAAAAAGCAATGGGATACTTAATATCCTTCCATGCTGTTTCTTGTCCAAGATTTTCCCCTAAGAAAGGACACTGGATTTCAGTGTCCTAATACCTTACCTCAGCTTAGTTTGATTGGATTTTGTAAAAATGTAAATTTCTTATTCATCCTGAACAAATAAAACAGTCTGCAAGTGGCAGGGGTGAACAGGTCTTATAAGTGGCCCAGTTTTAAGACTTCAGTCCTGGCACAACACTACGATGTCACTCCACAAAGATAACTTAAATATAATGACAGCAAATTTAAGCTTCAGTGGGACTGGCAGGTATTTGGCTTTCAGATTTTGTTCGACCAACTTATCCATTTAGGGTATCAAAAGTGCACTGTAAATAGCAGTTAAGTTCCCAGAGTGTAATTCAGGTCCAGGACAAATGTTCAGACAAACTGACCCTAATCCATCTGTGACAACACACAGTTAAGCTGTGGAATTCCTTATCACAGGGTGTTTCAGATGCTGGATGTTTTGAAAAGGCAACTAGAAAAATTCACGTAAGACAAATCCACTGAGAATTCTTGTGTATAAAACAACTGGTTCCCAAAAGTCAATGGGGCACAAATGGTTGAATGCTGGATGAATATTCTTGAGTAAGCATCACTTACACCCTTCCCCAGGCATCGTCTTTTTGACTTTTTTGAGAGTAGGGCTCTGAGCTGGATGGACCTGTGGTGTGACCCAGTCAGACTAGTCTCCTATTCTTATGCATCAAAATAATCTGAGATAGCACATGCACATACCTTTCCTGATGGAACCTCCCCAGCACATGTAGCTCACTCAAAGTGTACGTGTCCAGAAGTGTGGCTGCTTACCCAAGATGACCGTGACCCTTTTCCAATTGAGCTCCATTAGAGATGAACAAAATATCCTTCATTCTCTGTTTGCTCAGAGACCATGTAACGTTTCTGAACGGGTTTGAGTTCACTACCTGTAGGCACCTTCCCTGAAGAAACTCTTTGATGCTTACTTCTTCTACAACAGCCTAAAGGTAAAAATACATCCAGGGACTGTGACACCTGGATTTTGGTTGAGCCTCACCAGGCTGAACAACACAGCTTCCACTCCACCAAAAGGGTATGCTAGTTTAGAGCAGGAGGTCCCTGCTGTGCAGGGTATTCAGAGGCAGACAGCTTTCTTTTTTTTTCCTTTGAGTTGAAAGCTGTAATCCCTGGAGCACAGACTCAGGCAGGCAGGGAAGCCCAGCAGGAGTGTGGCTGTCTTGAAAGGCAGGTAGAGTACCTAAGCAAAATTCAAGCCCACTGGGGACATTGACAAGCAAGAAAGAAAATGTAACAAGAAGTTTAGACAGCAAACTCTTGTATCTCTAAGGCCTTGAGGATATGTGGAGAATCCCTTAATGTCTTCTGTATACTTTCTTACATTTAGCTCAAGGAAAAGAACAAATAGAAACAAAATCCTTCATTGCTGAATAGTTTTTATATGAAGATAATACTTTCCTCTTTAAAGCATATATTTTGAAAGACTTCTCATGTTGCTGCTTCAAGGTAGTTAAGGATGGTCTTTGTTTCCCCATGGTTGATACCATTTAAGTGGAAGCAACTGGAGGAAAGAGGAGGCAGAGGGAAAACAATTAATAATGACATGGCAATCTACATTTCCCTGGGGAAGACACAAAAGGGGTAACCACAGCAAATGTAATATTAAATTCTGAACAATGTTTGCTAAAACTAGAGTTATTTCCAGCTGCTAAATCTTGATTTCCAAGTAAACAGTTTGTGGCCAAATTAGAAGTTAGTATCAAATGGCCTTAATGTGATCAGTTTAGTTCTTGCTAGAGGTATTTAATGCTCGTAATAATTGCTGAGATTATTTTTTATGGCTAATCACAGCTGCTTTGAAATGTAACTAATATTTTCTATATATTTTACTTCTGCTGCAAACAACTATTTCAACCACAACTTTCACAAAGCTTTGCTACACTCATTAACTCGGTCGGATTGTGCTAGGGCAAAATGCTACAAACTCAGACAGGTCTAAGCCTTCTCTTGCCTGAATTTCAAACAGCTAAAAAAGCCTTTTATACAAAAGACCTGTCTCAACATCGTTCCACTCCTGTGGGTTTGCACTAAGAGGAGATTCAGTTTTGCATAGATGTTAGTTTACACTGGTTTGTTCCTCTCTTTAAGTCCTGACATCCAACTGTATGTACAGTCATCCACAAGTGTGTGGCTGAGGACAAATACAGATATATGGAATTTAGCCTATATAAATTGTACGTGCTTCTCATAGACACCAAAAAGTATTTCTTTACCTACTTTTTTATTTTCTGGGCCGTGCATGCATTTGCCTTTTGTGTTTCATTCATAAATATTTCTATATGTGAATACAGGCACGTATACAGATTAAATCCTTGTTACTAACCTATTTATTTGCCAGTTTATTATTGTCAATACATGTGCAGAGAAAGAAAGAAATTAATGTTGTCACGCTGTGATGTAGTTTCAAATTTATACTAGAATTAGTTGAAGATGGCTGTGCTGCTCACAAGTAGGTGATCAGTCACGAATGATGGGTTGCAAGGGAAGAATGCATATCATTCCAGAGCAGCTCCAGGAAAGTAAACGAATCCTGTTTGAGGGATAGTTTAAAGAATTTGCAAACAATTGCAAGAGTAATTTTTGCATCCTTCCTATAAACAGCCAGAAGCAATTTTCATGATTATCCATGTATCTCAAGGTTCAGACAACCTCCTGCTTCTTAATTGATCTCCAATGAATGGCAGAAAAAATCCTGTGGAAGAGTTTTATCTAGAACTGAGGCCCTGATGCAAAGCTCATTCAAGTCAGCCAGGACCTTCCAAGAAAACCCAAGCCAAAACAGGTCTTTTCTGGAACTATATGGACACAGTGTTGCAAACAGTAAACGAAAAAGAATATTCTTCAACAAATTATCTTACAGCTGTTACATTAGATGTAGATTGGTACTAAAAGCACATCCTCCAGTAAAGAATTGTGTGCCAGAGATCTCCACCATCAGGTGATTTTTCCACCAAGCTTCCTCATGTGGATTATATTGTCTTAGTAGGTATTTCATGCCTTTTTTTTTTTTCTACAGGATAGTGTTTTATGATGCATATTCTATAAAACATCTGAAAATATAAAGTCATTAAATGTAAAGTACATTTTCATAAATATAGCACTGTGACTTTGGAGTCACAATGATAAACGTTATTGACCTTCCAAGCCAATCATTTGATATATAGGGGAAAAAAAAAAATCAATTACCAAATGTTTTCATACAACAATGCTTTTCTATTTATGCCATTTTCAATCAGGCTGTAACTGTACCAGCAGCTAGCCTGCTATTTGGAAGCTGTGGATGAGTTAATAATTCAGATACTCTTGTGAACTGCCCTTCAGAAACAATAGTTTTGCCATTTAAGGTTGTTTGGTGGAATAAATTTATTGATATGATTATAAACTGGGACACATAGAAACCAGGTCTGCAGATAGACTGCAATTCTCAGGGGAAGAATTGGATACAGAGGTCAGAATCTCTAATAAGCAGTCCTTCCAGTCATTCCAATGTTACCTTGAAAGTAAAATAGAGTGAGTGTTGCTGGAGATTAATTGAATTTTAAAAATAATGGATTTTTGTCATATTTCCAAGAGAATATTGAGTCTAATTTATTATTTTGGCATAAATAATTTAGATTATCTCAAGAGTGAAAATAAAATTTCAGGAATTTTCATTTTTTCATAAAATGCGTCTCTGCAGGTCTGTGCTTGGATCCCATTTAATTTTTTATTTGGTTTAATATTACATTAGAGCATACAGGCTAGCCAAAACACATCTGGCAGATAACTGAGCCAAATAATGAACCTGCAAGCACTCTTTGTTGGAGCTTCCCTTTCAAGTATGGGAAAGGTGATGGACCTGTCTGATGAAAAAAAAACCAAACCACCACATATTTGTGAACAGAGAAATTACAAGACAGATGGTTTTTAATAAAGAAATTTCCTTTAGATGATGACTGATCATCATAATTACTTTCAGGATGAAAAATATCTCTTCCTGAAAAAGCACTTGAAGAGAGACAACATTCAGGGTTGCCCCTGAGGTGTCCAAGCATTGCTCTTTTCTGATCTGTTTTCTGATTCTGGTCTTCCATTCATCAGTGCTTTCTCCATACTTTTGTTTTGTGGAAGAGAAAAAACAAAGGTGATGAAAGTCATCCAGTGCAGACTTTTGTTCTATAGAAGAGCTTAGCAAAGTGAAGTCAACAAAATCTTTGTAAACAGGCCCCGTGCTTATAAATTGTGGCCATTTTGTCAAATGTAATGAGAATTTTGTTCTCGTTTTCTCTTTGCCCTTCAGAAACAAGCTTTTGAGAAGCCCCTTCCTTTATAGTTTTTAGATATTTATTGTTTTACTCCTCACCTGCTTTTGAGATAGCTGCCATTTCTACTTCAAGTCTTCATTTTGTCAGCATGTCTTGCTCCCTACTGAGTCCCTATCTCTTTGAACTCACCAGGGTTTCATTAGTTCAACCAATGCAAATTTAGCACATCATTTTTCAAGATACCACTTTTTTTAACTTCTGTGGCACTACTAGCTATCTTATTGGCACGTAAAACTCTGGACCAGTAACTGCATACATATTAGGCTGATAGGTGATTATAAGCAAGGTTTTCTTCAAAATATATTCCCCCCCCAAAAAAATAGATTTTATGGTAAAGCTGGGTGGGGGGAGACAGGAGAAAAGAGGGAATGGGAGAAACCCTTTGATGACAGAAGAATGTCTCATTCATAATGCAATGGCTGTCCCAGGACTGGCTTTGCACATTGTTCCTTTTAGTCAACATTTCATTTACACTGATTTATTTTCAGAAAATGTTCTATACTTTGGAAGATAATTCTGCCTGCAGGTGTAATATTAATTCTTTTATTCTTTTTGCATACCTCCCTCATTCCTTTCTGACAGAGTGGTTTCAAGTTTCCCAAACTTCCACAGATTCTTTCTGACATATTTTTGGATCCTACTTCTTTATTTCTGTATTTTTGGCTTGGAAAAGATATAATTCATGGTAAATTCAAGCAGTTGGGAGCAGCACAAAAATCTCAAAAATTGAACAGTATCTTCAGCAGGTGACCTGACCATATTCTGTTCATAAATCATTAGGGGATCTAAATTTTTTCTTAATAGTATTCTAAAAAAAAAAAAAACAAAAAACAAAAAACCAAACAAACAAAAAGTAAAAAAAAAAAAGTGCTACCAGTAAATTTCTTCACTCCTTAGACTTTGGGGTAGTAGGTGTAACACATCACATACTGTGAAAGTTTGGATCACCTTTAAACCTAAGCCTCATCATGGAAAGTTTTGCTAACTATTGAAAAACTGTTAACTACACTTAAAAGATGTGGCCCTCAGGGCCAGTGCAGGGCATTTTAACAACAAATGAGAATGAAAAACGATAATTTTTTTTCTGGATATCTTCGAGGTAAACCTTTACATACAGGCCTGCTGCTGGCCATGCACTGGGAGCAGTATAGCTTACAGAACCAGTTTAGTTTTGCGGTGAAGAATATTTTCTCCCTCAAAATCTGCCAAGCGATGTAGGTGTAGATAATAGAGACAAGTAGGAGAGCTCTAAGCAGTCGCAGAGACAAAAAGGAAGTAAAATGCTTTTATGGGAATGGCTTTTGCCTGGAGCAGGTCTCAGGGGACTTGATGGTGTTGTGGGTGGGACCCTTCAGAAGAAGTTTGCCCTGACCTGATCACAAGAGTCACCCTGTGAAAAAGTCTGTGCAGTCTGGGAAGGCTGCATTCCACTATTGTGGATTTCATAAGCCTTATAAAAGCTGACATGCGGATTTAGGAACCCTAAATGTTTGCATAAACGTCGTTTAGTGACTAAATAATTGCCCCCTGAAGCACCCCAAAAGAAGCCAAAGGAAACAGAAATCACCATCTACAAAAGATTAAAAGAAATTTCTAGTTTCTCAGCCAAGCCATTTTGCAGTTACTGTAAGCCAAAAAAAATGCTAGGAAAATTTTCAAGAGGTGAAACCGCTTCCTTTTTTGAGCCCTCATGTCTCCCAAACATCTTGTTGAATTTACCTCAAACTTTCCATTAAACTTCTACTTTGGCAAAATAACACACTTATGAAATTTCAAGCAGATTGGTTTGGTCTGGTAAAAGGCAAAGAAGTAAAAAGCCTGACCTGGAGTGGAAACCTAACTTCCAACTTATCTGTGGAGAGACTATAAAATGAGAAGTCTACCAAAGTGAACCAAAAGTACTACTGGGTTGTGTATGCAATGATTACTTCTGAGCAGCAGTAGTATCTAATCCCATTTAGAGTGCTGTCAAAGCATATATCCAAAGTGTCACTTACATCACTCTTCAGCATTTTGTATTACCAGTTGAAACAAGAATTTGAGGAAAAAAAAAAAAAAAATTAAATCATAATTCATTTTCTCTAGTGATGATGACAGAAGGAGGTGATAAACCCCATGATTTGAATGCTCTCAAGGAAATCTGTTTATTCTTAAAGAATATTGATATGTTATATTCCCAAATTCAAGTAGCACCCTCTACTGGCCGGTCCACATTGAACTATTGACAACAACAACAGAGACATCTTGCAGCAAGTAAAATGTCTGTATAATGATCTATACTGGAAAACTGGGGAGTGAGAGATTAGCATAGAAATTTTTAGGTGAATGTAAGGAACAAAAATACTCAGAGGCACTGGGAAAAACTATAGGCTCTGTTGTGGGGTTTGACTCTAAGTAGTCTGATGAAGTTTGGCTATTCAACACCAAGACAGAACTTGGCAACAACTTTGTGGTTAGCTTCATATTTAAATTTCAACAGAAGCTGGAAGCCTGAGCAGGAAACCATGTGTTCCTTTCGTTGGCACAGATATTTTCTCCCCAGACCAGTGAAGGTATACAACTTTTTTAGAAATATTTGGGAAATCAGCTCATGGTCCCCTCCAAGGTGATGGAAGAGATGCATACATTGATTCTACAGCACAAGACCAGATATTGAAGCGCTGTGGTTTTGGAGGCGTATGCACAGACAATGTTCAGGACACGCTCGTACGCCAAGCGAGCAGACTAGACAGATTGCCCTTCCTTTCACTCCACTTCAGAGCCCTCAGTGGGTTCTTTCAAGGTTGAGAAAAATTTGGCTGTTACTGCTTTAACCTCCATAAATGCCTGATGTCATTTACTCACACATCCTGGCAAAAATTTCTGTCTGATCCCTCCCAGTTGTTCTCTACCTCTCTCAATCTCTCTCCCAAAGGAAGGTTTGTCTAAGTGCCTATTTTGTTCTTAGCTTTCCATCTGCTTTTTCCTCCCTTCCCAAGAGTGCTATGACACGACCAACCCGAAGTATTACACAAAAGACTAAAGATAGTTTGTAAGAGAAGGAGCAGCGCTTGACACAGCAGCACAGGAATGACCTGATGATGTGGCACTTGGCTGAGAAGTCACTCTTCTGAGAGTCAGCTCTGAACAGCACTGAAATCACTGAAGGAGGGTCTTCCTGTCAGTCTCGGTCTGCTTGGATCAGGCCCACGGTGCACATCTGGATGCAGTTTGTTCAAATGTGCCTGCACTATCCCACCTTTTATCTGGCATCTCTTTCTGAAGGCATTAAGGAAAGCCTCTGCCCTAGATATGATGCTCCACTCTTTTATTATTCTTTTCCAGTAATGAGATTAATATGTGACTTTCTCATCTGTGTAACTTATTGTTACTGTAGATTTAGATTTGTCTTTTTTTCTCTGCCATCAGTATATCAACATCATAGAGCGTGCAACTACTTGTCTCAAATGCACAAGTTGATTTAGTTGGTTTTCTTCTGTTTGGCTTTTAAGTAGGAATCTACAGTGTTACCTGGGCTTAATATACTAGCTCATGATATGGTTTTATGCTCCACTGTATCTGTAGAACAATCACCATTAGCTGAGAATAAAGCATGTCTGTGGAAAGCAAACTCCTTGGCATAACTGATAGGGAGAATTTTAGCAGAAAAATCTAATTTAAAACATTTCTAGAATTCATAGTTTAACAGGAGTTACTCTGTATTGGGTGAACTCCAGTGCTTTATTTCTTGCTTGTATCATATGGAAATCCATAGGATTATTTTAAAAGTTCATATATTCAGCAGTTTCTGTGAGATTTTGTTCTCTGTAGTGCATAGTTATAGGTGGAAAGAAGAGCTGAAGTACAATGTATTTGCTTTTCATGGCTGTAAATTCCTCAGATTACAAAGCTGGAACCACTTAGAAGTGGCTACTCAAATGTGTCAGGGAAGAGGCAATAACCTCTGTTTGCCTTAAAAATGTGGCCCGTGAGTAAAGTCAAAACACTTTTATTTTACTGAAATATAACCTGATTCTGTAATTTTAGCTTTACTTAGGAAAGAATTGGTTTGTTGAAGAATTCTCACAAGCCTATTTTCAGTTGTTACAGAAATGTGCTGGAATACATCTTAAAATAAGGTACAATTTAATCTTTACGTAGAAGATTTTAATGACACTCGCCGTGGAATAAAGTTCTATTTTTGGATTTAAAATGCAATGCTTACATATTTTTCAAGGTAGGCATTACATACAATTTTGTATTATCCTTTGATGATAGTACACACTGGTAAAGAACTTTCAAGAGTATATAGACTTGGCATGCCAAGAAGGAAGATTTAGAATATGATTGCTTTGAGTTGGAAACATTTCATATCATGAGGGTTTTTTTTTTTTATATCTGCTATCGGAAATTGGCAGGAACTCTTCATAGAACTATTGTCTTGGACACATAACATGCTCTTACCTGTAAGAAAATCAGATTGTCCTTGTAATATTCTAACCATACTTCCAGAATAGTTGTGAAACAGAATTGTCCCCAGTACTCACATATATATTTTTTTTTCCCATAGATGTTTGAAAGTATTTTGGCATGTACAGTAAATTGCAAGTTATTTTATTTAAGGCTGTGCAGAGAAAGGACTTCTGTAGTTTGTGTTATGACTTGAAAAGTTTTATTCCTTGTAAATCAAATGCCCTTTTCAACTTTGATATAATTAATGAAGGGAAATACTGAAGAAAACATCCAATACATGCTATTTTCTGGAAATGTGACAATTCAAATATTTAATATTTTTGTACTGTAATAATGTATTTCAAAATGACACTATTACAGGGAGCTGACAAACAGACTGGAGAGGGCCTGTTCACAAAGGCCTGGAGTGAAAGGATGAGGGGCAATGGTTTTAAATGAGAAAGGAGAGGATTTAGATGAGAAATAAGGAGGAAGTTCTCTAATCAATATTAACAGAAATTTTGAGAGTAAAGCCTGTATTTATTACTTCCCCAAATACAATGAATATGATTGTATCTTTGTCAGTTATTTTCCTAGATTTTCCTTTCAGGAAAAGCAGGATTTTCCTTTCCTTTTCATAATCTTTAGACACATTTTCAATGGGAGAAATACAAATGGATTTTGCAAAAATAGATATAAAACTTACTAGATGAAATAGTTCCACTGAATAGGAATGTTAAGGAAGTTATGGACAGGTCAGGAAGCTTTGAGGACAGACTCCAAAGATAAAACCTGAAAAATTGGAAGAGGGATGAATATTTAAAACATGGAAGTCCTGGGCACAAGAAAGAGATGGTGGTGTAACTAGCTGATGGGTGAACTAATTGAAAAACATGGCTAATAATTTGAAAAATCTATGATTAACAAAAGCTAATTTGTGGGAACTAGAGAGAGAAGGCAGAGTAAGAAAAATGAGGGAAGAAGGTACTGTGGGTAGGCAAGAGCAGCACTTGGTGACTGAAGTTAGGCTGAGGTAATATATAGCTCCATATGTTTTAATTTCTTTTCTTATTCTGCCAAACGTCTACCACCAAATCCTTCCTTTTTTTTTTTTGTTTCTCTTTCACACCACAGTTTCTTCTCTGATACTTATCTTCTCACTAACCCTGCTTCTGTCACTGAAGTTCATGAGTTTTTCAATTCTATGAAGAATTCCATGTGTGTAATTGGCACACAGCAGCACAGAGCACACCATAGCTTGGTATGAGCAATGGTCACTTTTTTCAGCAACACGCTGATACTGTCGCTCTTGCTTTGAAATATTAGATTACCTCAGAAGGTACTGCTTGCTTTATGCTCATCACTTTGACAGAAGGAGAGACTGTCCAGGCCAGATGTATGGGTGGAGGACCATGCAGTCACAGACTATTTCACCTTCATGTGACTAAAGGTATTTAGTGTCCCTTGTCACTCCCCTTGAGAATCCCTCACAATCTGCAGCCCAGCCATTCCTGAAGTTATTTCTCCAGATGCTGGGAGTCCAATGAGCGGAGAGCTGGGAAGTCCATCCCTGAAGATGCAATGGGAGAAGAAGATGTCCAGCAAATAATGAAAACAATGGTGGGAGGAGGACTGTTCTTGTGGACTAATATCTGTACGGGAATGACCACAGGCTCCACATACCACTGAAGCAAACTGCAAAGGTCTCAGTGCTTTAAATGGGAAGGTGGATGATGTCCTGGTTCACCCTGCAGGAATAGCTTGAGAATGCTTAAGCACAAAGCAGCAAAAACAAGTCATCAAATGGCGTAGGTGAGCTCTTTGTACGGGCAGAGTTTTATGTGCTGGTTGAGTCAGCTGTTATGGACAATTACTTTTAAAGAGAGGGGCAGGCACTGAGTTGCACATTTGTGCAACTGAGTGCATTGCAGAACAAGTTGCTTTAGGCACCCTTTGTGCATTGTCAGCTTTTTTGCACCCTACTCAAAGAACAGACGGATCTGTGTTTGCAGAGGTTGCAGCTAATGTGCTAAACACACTAAGGACCCATAGCTTATTAGTAAGGAAATTAGTGATCATAAAATGCAACAAAAGAGCTAGTGTTCAGCAAGCCAGCAACTTTAGCAGCTCAATGTTAATATTATGGACCATATCAAGGAAGTCGTAATGAAAACGTAGCAACTGTTACTTTAGATGCTTTATCAGCCAAGATCTTGATCTAAAATAATCCCTGATACCTCAAAAAATCTTAATTAAAATTCCCATGCGTGTCTGATATGTAAGAAAAAGATACATCTTGTTGATATGAAAGAAGTAACCAACTGGCACTCTTGGTGCAATTGGATATAGGCTGCAAAAGGAAGACATAACAAACTTAACATTCAACCTTCAAAATGCACGGCTAATATTCCAAAATTACAACTCACACCCGCAGATCATCCTCGCAGTTGCCAGTACATGCCACTGCTTTCATGTTCCCATATTCTTTATATGTGTAATTTCCACTAATCCGCAAATACTGCCTCAGAAAAAGCTGATAGGTGCAACAGCTAACACAGTGGTGATTGCTCACATACAGAGCAAAGGGATTTTTAAAAAATCCAGAGAATTTAACACCGATCAGGAAATATAATAAGGAGAATGGCAAAATGGGGCTTCACTGCAGAGCAAAATTTCAGGATGGGGAAGGTTCATCATTTGTCTGGAATCCATGGAGGAACAGCTGTCTGCAGAAGCCCTCTTGTCTCTACAACCAGGAAGGAAGTGCTCCTCGGGGATCTTGGCCAGATGTAGAAAAACAAGGAAAAAAAGCCAGGGAAAAGCAGCTGCTCACCATTCAGCAGCTGAGGTTGGAAATCCACAACATGAGCTAAAAATGGGGGTTCTCCTGGGAGGAAGCAGTCAAGTGTCCAGCCAGGACACTCTTACCTCTCTGCCAGCACATTTATGTCCATGATGCAGGGAAGGAGATGGTGAAACATGGGAGACTCCATATAGACAAATCTTAGTTGAAATAGATCACTGTCTCCTCACATTTTACATGTATGAATTGTGTCAGGAAATTACTTTTACTCAAATCTGTGAATACAGAGGATGCCCAAGCAGCGTCTGTGTGTGACTGGAGCACCCCAGTAAATATCCATTCCCCTTTGCTGCTCAGGAAATATGCACCTGGCTATACTACCCTGATATCAAAAGTCACTGTAGGAGTATAACTCTAAGCCTGCTAAAACCATTTTGGTGCTTACATTGGGATGATACTGTTAGTATAAAATTGGCCAAAGTCAACCTTTCAAAAAATACTTTCCTATAATATCTCTTACCAGGCACTGCATAAGCCTGTTTTTTTCATGAGTTTGTATAGAAACTTCCTCAATAATGACATGGATTCCAGATGTTTTTTATTAATTGTTGGTGTTATTTGGATATCTGACAGCCTTTTAAAATATTTACAATACAACAGGAGGTCTGCTAGATACACACCTGTGGGAATGTACTGGGAAGAACCCAGCTGCAAATGAAAATGGAGTTACAGGAGGCTGCAGCCTAGCAAAGGTTAAGGGCACAGGTTAGCACACAGTCTCCTTGGGCTCACAGAATGACTCCCAGTAACCCATCGAGATACTGGGAGTACTGTAAAGGTAACTCAAGTATGTCTGCGTGTGATGCAATCATAGCTCTGCATGCATGTACACATGCCTTTGCAGGGATTGCTTCCTACTCTTAACGCTAAAAAAGCTGAAGAGTGGCGTCTACAAGTCTGTCTGTGGGAAGGAGAGAGAGAGGGACTCATTAAGTGTTATTATCTTATGAATAGAGTTGGTCAGACAAAACAATAGGATAGCTGAAACTTAGGGGAAAGCTCCTCTGTGATGCATTGGGGTCTACATCATTAACATTTCTTCAGAGACAGAGCCAAAGAAAAAAAGTTCCAGTAGAGCTTTTTGAAAACAGAAAGGACAAAGAGATGAATGCAAGGTCACACATGGGACCGGGAATTATGGGCAATAAGGTAGGAAAGGGGAGTGGGGAGGTGCTGCTCTTCCATCAGGGAGATGCTTCTATCAACTCATTTGTGACTGAAGAACCAGAGGAGGAATCAGGTATTTGGATATCTAAAATAAAGACAAAAGAGAAGCAATGTCGAAGATGATGGATAATCCCCCAGCTGCTCAAAACTGAGAAAGTCAAGATAGGGAAATATGTATAATTTCACCCGGACTGGTGTATTTCCCATTTTAACTAAACTAAAGGAATCCTTAGGGATACAAATCTTCAAATATTCCACGGACTTACAGTGTGAATGGAAAATGTGGCATGCCCAAGAAGACTGGAGTTGTGGGATGAGGTTCAGCGGAGAGTCGAGATGAGATGTGTGGGCCTATGGGTGGTACTGGGCTAAGGTTACCCTCTGCTTTAATTTGCAAGATAAGAGAGAAGGAAAACTGTCTGCTAAAGAGCTCAAAGTTAACTTTTGCTGCTTAGATCAAGGTATGCTGAAGATCATTGTTGATGCTACCAGATGTCTTTGGGAGACAAAAGATGATGTTTTGTCAAAGTACAGTCATGGGAGCTCGATGAAAGCACAATAAAATATGAATAATAGTACTATTAAAGCCTACTCATAAAGGTAACAAAAACAATAACAAAGCACTAAGTACAACAAATTGCAAAAATATTTATTCCCCCAGCCCTGAGACAGCAGTATTCACATCAAATTTCCAAATAAGAAAATAAAATTAGGAAACACAGATAATTACCTAATTTTTTTTTTTTTTTAAATTTCTTTTTGCATTCATTCTGTATTTGCTGCTTTTGACACACTAGCAGTTTCTGAAGGAGGAAAAAGGAAAGCTACTGAAATGCACTGCTGAATTTCAGAAGTGAGGGCATGTTATGAAGACAAAGGCCACTGATTACATCCAGGCTTTCCTCTTGTGCCTCTCATTTATATCACTGTCTTGTGACAGCTGAGAGACTGGAGGTACCTGGAGACAAAAGCTTCACTGCTGTCATCCTCCTCTTCAGATTTTTCACCTCTCAAGTTGTCTAACCACTGGTACTGCTAAAGGACATTGCATCAGCACAGGCAAAAGTATAAATTTTGTAATGAAATTACAATGATTGGGAAAATAAAATGGCTGTCTAGCATACCAAAGGGGATGGAAGCAACAAAAGGAGAAAGCAGCATGGTAAGAAGGAAAGAAGGACAGCTGAGGTACATGGCTCTTCATGAACAGGTGGGTTTGAGGAAGAAGTCTCTTATACTGCCAGTGAGCTCTGCCTGTGCAGCCTTTGGAGAGCAAGACTCTTCCTTCAGTCAACTGAAGTGGACAGAGGGAGCTTTTTCCCCTCTGTTGCTATTGAGGATGACGTGTGCATTACAGCAGAGCAGGGGGAATAGGCACATGTCAAGTATCTGTGTTGGTTATGAGCAAGGCTGTAGCGCCACGGTTCAAGAGGTCGTTTTACTGCAAGAAGAAGTGAAATAGCTTTAGCTTTTCTACTTTGACAATAGAGCAGGCCCTCCTAAAATAGCAATAGTTTCAGGCACTTTGTACAAACATGCCACTTGTCAAAATCCTGTTTGCTTCACAGAGATGATTGATGAGTGTGCTATTTT
Source organism: Megaceryle maxima (assembly GCA_024605025.1). Classification (NCBI taxonomy): domain Eukaryota; kingdom Metazoa; phylum Chordata; class Aves; order Coraciiformes; family Cerylidae; genus Megaceryle; species Megaceryle maxima. Next base: position 94,834 of record JANHGN010005886.1, on the reverse strand, counting down.
GTGCTAAATATGACAACTTTCTGGAACATTCCTTGCTGATGACCTTGATCTTCACTCCTTGCGAGGCCAGCTGAGGCTGCAAAGTATAAAGAGCATGTTCATAGGCTACCACTGGCATCTGCTTCTAGATAAACCTCTGGTTCTAGAAAAATGCTTTTTGTAAATGGGCATAAAAGCCATCAATGTGCTTAGGGCACTTTGGAAAATCAGTTGTCTGAAAGCCAACTGTTATTTCAGTTATTTCTTATATACATACAGGAAATTTTGAGCTCTGTCTAAGCCATTTGCTTATACATTTTGAAGGATAAGAAAAGTCACCAGAAAACTTGTTGCTGCATCACAGATCCTTTGTCAGTATCTTGAAATAGCAATAAAACGTTTGAAATAAAAGCTTTACCCCTGCTACTGTATCCACATCTTGACTGGAGGCAGCTAACAAAAGCAGCATGTGTAAACTCAGAGGACTTTCTGTTAGAATTTGCTGAACTAAGGAAACTGTTTTGAGTGGAGAGAGAGAAAAAAAAAAATCTAACACTTTCTGGAACCTCTTTTTTGTCTTCACTCTACAATGGCCTACATCGTGGTGCATCATGAGAGCAAAGTGGCAGAGAAGCTACATCGGTTCTTGGGTATTCCCATCAGGAGAAAGTACATGAAACAGAGTGAATGCACATATTTGACTGTCTCTAGTTCTCACTTGTTTAACATATTTTCATGTAAATAATTTATTATCTGTTGTTTTGTCACAAGCTTTCACATACTTAAAAACTTTGAATGGGCTGAAGCATTATATGCCCCATTGGTACCAATTACATATAGCTCACAAGGCTTCTTGCATCTGTTTTACAACATAACTGTGAGGATCCAAGCACTTAGGTCTTTATTGTGGGTTGCAATGCAATTAGAATGATGCATGACTTTAATGTCAATGGAAAATAAGTGAGATGGGTGCTGTTTGTAATAGCATCGCTGATAATCTCAAGACTTCTTTGTATGAAGATCCTTAATGTAAATAAACACATAAAATCATTTACAAAACAGAAGGAAAGTCCACGTACTTCACAAGGTCAGCTTTTCTACTTGATGTTAATGGCATATACTATGGCAATCTACATTACTGTGCTATCAGTTTCTGTTATACCAAGAGTATTATGTCTAATTTGCTACACATAGCTCTGGAAAATGACCCACATGTGCCATAACTTTGAATCTTTGATAAAGTAGTATTCTGTGTGTTTCTAATGAACAAATGAAACCGAAATAGAATCACAGGAAACAGTGCTTCAGTTAATCCAATTTTCATTCAGGCCTGAAAAAAACTTCTTCAGACCTTGAATGAAGCTCCTCTCACCATGTCTTTTTTATCTCCTATCCTGAAATGTATACTCTTTTCTCATTCTTGCTAATCAAGCATATAGTTAAATCTGGATCTTGAATAATTTAAAGAGTCAATTCTCTGGACAAAAATTTCCTAAAATCAAGGAAACAGGCAAAAGAACAACTCCTCTCAAAACTTTACTTCTAAATCCAAGTGGATCACAAAGGGAGAACCTGCTGCCACCACAAGTAGAAAAAATATTCAGTGCTAAATTTTCAGCCTAAACAAATCAACGTTCCAAACATATAACTGGGCAGTAATATGAGAGAAACAGAACCATTCCAACAACAGAGGGATTGCCCAGGTACCATCTGCCTGTTGCATATACCTCCAAAATTATACTACACCTTGGCTATTGTAAAATGACCACACCAAAACGAAAGAGTTAGCAGTGACTGCTCTGGCTCTGTTCCCACATTGCCTTATAGTCTCTCTGGATTATATTTTTCTTCCTAGAATGGAAATGATGGAGAAGAAAATGTTGCAGTGACTTAGTTTGTGTAGAGCCTGGACTTACTCCTGTGTACCACAGCTAAAGGGATCAGAGAACCTTTCTGCCCATTGTTGGCCAACAGAAGTTGTTAGTGATTTGCTCAAAGTAAGCTCTGTGCTCTTATTTGGCTGCGTCTAGACAGCTGGATACTTTTCTGCTATCCAAGGAATGTGCAGCTAATGTCAGTGATGTATTCACAGGAAAGCATTGGTTCTTGAACATAGGCTTAGCACAATCAGTGCAAAGTGCAGAAGAAATGGGGCAGGCCATTTTCCCTGAGCAGGATATTTACAGTGAAGCCTACTTAACTTCCTCCAAGAGAACAATAAAAAAGTTATTTAAGATCTCACCAATTAAAAAGACAGCTAATATTCAGTTTGGAAGCCACAAGAGAGATTTAGTTAAGGTGCATTTTAGCTATATAAACACATATGAAACTTTTATATGGTCCAAGAATTACAAGCAGAAGAAGAAAGAACTACCCCCTGTTCTCCTCTAGCAAGTGGAACTGTCTTTGGCTAAAGAATTATGCTCTGTCTTGAATAATCGTATTAGCAGTTGACGGGTGTTTAGAATAAGCAAAAATGGCAACCCAAGAGGTCAATATGAGGAAAAAAAAAAAAAAAAAATCACACTAATATATTTCACAAAGGAAAAGAATATCCAGGCAAAAGTTCAGTTGCCTTGAATCCCAATGGACTTATCCCCACTTACAGAAATGACCCATCATTTAGTGACACATCTTTGATGGCACCTGAGGGAGAAAAGTCAGTTATTATTATTGTATACCACAAACAATCATGTGAGTGACCAGGCAACTTTCTCACAAGAATTGAACAGATACAAATAACTTGAGCCAGATAATGAATATTGCCTCTATTTATCAGTGGTGCAATCAAAACCCCAGAAAAGATAACTGAGTTGGCCACAGTTACACAAGGAGGGTTAAACATGGCAGTCCTTTTCTAGGTGAAGGGTGGAGACAACAAACCAGAAGATGAGGTACCTCATGTTAGACACAATCCTAACGTTGAAGCAGCTTTGCTTTTAACTCAGCAATGCATTTGGCATATTGTCTCTCCTATACATCAAGTGCAGGAAGACAATATGAACAGTTTCTAACTCTACCTCATAAACTTCCCTGAACAGGCACTGGACTTACAATAACATCTTTGTTGGCAAACAGTTCCAGGCACTGTAAATCTGTCTCAGTCTACAGGAGAGATGGCTGATGTGCAAATCTCTAAGTCAGTGTTGTTAAAAAACAGAGCCCCTGTTCATCCATCTTGGGCCTTATTTTGTAGCACACCATATAAATGAAAACTTAAAATAGTTCTTTATCCTTCCAAAGTGCACAGTCACTGGAAAGGATAACACAACAAATTTAGCCTCAGGAACCTGAATCAGCTGAGAAAAGAGCACCCGAGGAATACATCTGTGTTTGCCTTACCCTATCCAGAGGCAGCCTCTCCAGTCCATACCTATGTCAGTGCATTTTCACTCGCTTAAGAAATCGAATCTGCTCCCACAAATGTTCACCAGGCTGAGTCAAAGAGTTATAATCCTTATCACTTATCACCAGGGAAGCAGTGCAGTATAGTACAGGAATGTTCCCAAGGAATGCAATAACATGAGCTGGGCTGTTTTGGCTTCTTACCACATGAGGCTGGGGAGAGAAAAATAGCTACTCTTCCCTGCCTCTAAGCATGCAGGAGGACATACATTTATCCTTTGTTATTCATCCTGTAATATGCATTTATTAGTAATAGTGCAAAGACTATTTTACCCATGGTTTTGACAGCATCTTTGGCACTAGGGCTAGTTTGAGAGGATTTCCACCTTTTGAAGAGGTTTAAGGTTTTGAAAGATTTTGCTAATTACAAGCAAACACCATTTGTTTTAACTAATGACTTGGAAACAGAAAGAAAAATATCGGAGAGTTAGAGCTACTGGCTACTATAAAGCCTTTTGACTTCCCAGTAAGTGTCTGGACCTGGAAAACTTTCACGGTGAGACATTCACCACAGTTTAGATATTTCTGTAAAACTCAATAGATTGAACAAAATGCCATTTTTCAGGAAAAAGCAAAAAAAGGTTCATCATCTTCTTTTTTTTTTTTTTTATTCCCCCAGCAGCTCTACTGCAGAGCCATATTTAGAAATGCTTGATGGTAAGGTGTTTGGATTTGGCAGGGAATAGCTATGATGCACTTTCCCCAGGGCCTGGGAAAAAGAAGCAGGCTGCAAAGACAGCTTTCACAAGTCACTTTGAAAGGCAGTGTATAATTATAGAGGCTGGCAATGAAAGACAGAGCAGCCTCCAGGGATACCCCTTTCCCATCCTGCCACTTACGGGGATTCTTGACTTTGCAGTCAAGTTCTGTCGTGTCCCAAGTAAGAAGCTCGGTCAGCAGTGGATGAAACAACTTGCATCATCTTTCTCCAACTTCAGCTAAACTATTAAAAGGAAGCAGGTATAATTTTTTTTTTTTTTTTCTTGACAGATCTGTGACTCATGAGTATCACAGAAAGGCAAGACCAATAAAAACCTATTCCTCCACTTTAGCTTTTGAGCTTCCCTTTTAAGGATCACATAGGGTAGAACGTTCACAGCTTTTGTTAATAGTGCTATTATAATGAACCATTATAACTACCTTGCATTTAGGCACCTTACATCCATTCAAAGAATAAGCTTAAGTATACAGCAGATCTGTGTGATGATGCCTAAAAGCTTTGTGCTTTAAAAAGCTCAGTGCTAGGGCCACCTGCAGAGCTTCCTGAGAAATATACGCTGCTTCCAAACATTGTTTTCAAAACCAGTATTGGCTTCCCACAGCCAGGGCCTGTTTTGCTGAATGCAAGAAACTGCTTGTACCAACATCTTGCCTCCCTTTGTGCTGCACACCCCTGCAGTATTTCTGGGTGCAGAGCAGGGAGGGAAGTGCTAAGGAGCTTTCACAAACTAGTTTTTTGCCTGTCAGCAGCACCCTCCTCCCTAAAGTTTACATCAAATCCAGTGCCAAGCTTGTGGCTTAAACCCACCTCCTGCGCTGAACTTGCAAACTACCAAAAAAATTTAATCACCCCCACTTCCCTCTGTCCTATGCTAACTTATTCAGAGACAGATATTATGTGTTACATTCCCTTTAAAAGAAACAAACAAAAAAAGGCATGTCTACGGGATGAAAGTGGTATGAGGAATGCAGAAAGAAATGGTCCAGGAATAGCAAAGCAAAGGAGAATGTACTGCAGTTTTAAAATACTGTTTTCTGTTATTTTTATTGCCATTTCCAAATTAAACCTGAAACTGTGAAGCTGAAATGTATGTCAATGTGAAACCACCGATTTTTTACATGTTGTTTGTTCTGATTTCTGTAAAGGTGATTTCCATTAGTGGTATAATAGACAGCACTAGCTGCAGATACTGAATGCTTCCAAATCCACTCCTCCTGGTTCTTCTTTCTGGATTGCAGGGTCCTGCAAAAAGCCTTCCAGAATTTAACTGTGCTGCAGATGGAAAGAAATACAGCTGAATGGAAGTGGAGTTTCTGTCACATTTATTCATTTCAGCACCTGTTTACTTTTCAAACTGGGACAAAAGGTCAAAGCACATTGTAGAACAGAAATTATAAAGCATTTTGATTTGGAAATACTGAGCGAATACATTTTGCTGTTTTTGAAATGAGAAGGATTTTGATATTCTGCTAACTAGTTGAATTTACCGAAGTAAAATTATTTTCTTTGGGTTTTACAGTGCTTCCCCCTCCCCATCCTGGAAAATTAAACCCTTTCCATGAAAATCCAGATCCCTGGAAACTTATTTTCTGAGTAGCTCAAGAAAAAGCTCAAAATACCATAGATAGAATACCATAATATGGTATCCCATCAAATTCTTCTTCCATTGTGCTGTACCATGTATATCCTTCCTGTGTCTATGAGGGATTTTTACTATGTTTTCTTCCCCCCCCCCCTTGGTCAATATTAGAAGTTCATTATTACTCTTAGTGACTGTGTTGGAATTCAGCACAGCTATGAGAGCAAGATCCTGCAGTCATGAACAATCATGAACAACTGGGACAGGACTTTCCAATGTCACTATTGGTTTCTATTAGAGAAGGAATGGGAGAAATTAAAGTTGCTCATCAGGTTCTCCTTCTGGTAAGCAAAGTGGAACAGAAACTGTCATGGACCACATTTTCCTCCAGTTAATAAGTAAAGTTTCCCTTTAAAATAAAGGAAAATCACGCATTTTGATGACAAATGCCTAAATACTGGGATATATTTTTATTAGAACTTATGCCAAAAAAAAAAAAAGTACAATCAATAGTTAAAAATTTGAAAGCATAAATCTGAATGTGATTTACTGTCTCAATATCTATTCATTGACCATAGTATCAGCCTCCTTTAGACCAGTGCCAAAACCCACCAGTTTTCTATAAAAGAGCCCTGAGATCAGGCATAGATACTTTACATCATCTTTAGTTCTACAACACTTCAAGAAATTCTCTAAATAAGTGTGTGGGATTTTAGATACCTTTGGAAAACTAGGCTTTACATTAACTGGAGTACATCAGGTGCAAACAAGAAGTTAATCTATATAGTCTTGGGTTGCATATTTTACTATAGGAGTATGGCTTTAGGTTAAGCATCTCCCTTAGTCAGCATCACCAATAGAATGGTATCTCTACATTCTCAGAGAGGAGCTGTAAATGCAGCAAAGAGGGTTTACAGCATGCAGATGAGAATATGAAGGATATTTTATTCATTCACACCTCCTCCCAAAACTCAGAGAGTGACTTGGTTGAATACCTCAATAACCAACTATAATCAGTATATTAATTATATGTCAATTATTGCAAAAATCTAATAGGTGTTTTTAATTCCCTAAGTATTCTAGCATTTGTAGACAAAATACATTAAATGTGGGCTAAACAGTGCCAAATCTTTTTAAGACACCACCCAGTTTTCATACCTGCAGCTTGTCACGTTTAGGAGGTGTAAACTTGTACATTAGTCAACATGTCTGCTGTAAATTATCCCACTACTGTGATGTTGTAACAAGTAGTTCACCATAAAGCAAAGAAGTCCTGATGTTTGTCTTTTATTGTCATAGGAGAGGTATCTCTAAATACACAGTGAAAAAAGACACTTAGGTTCAAATAACCATTCAGAACAAAAGCTGATGGCTAAAAAGACAGGAGTTTTTCCTTCACTTTTGTTCTATACATTATGAATGACTCATGACTTGTAAAGGGTGGAATAAATATATTCCATCTTGTGAGTGAGAGCTAATAATATGCCATTTTTGATTAGTTTAATTGAGTCGATTCTGGTGTACCTGATAGGATTACAAAATCTTTCTCTCAAATCAATTGTTTAGTGTACAAAGCAAGGTGGCACTTTTTACTGTATGAAATGATTTGAAATAAAAAAGAAAAAGTCTTCAGATGTATTTTAAACACTTTTGAAGGTGCTTACAAACTTCAATGCTATATCAATATTCAATAGCCTGTGTTAGTAGAAAAACAGTGATCTTATTTGGAAGAATAGCAAAGTTATAAGAATAGCTACATAGTTAGCCTAGATGAAAATAGAGCTGATATGGGTGGAGGATTAAAATAAGGGAAGGAGAACTAGTAGTGACATAAAATGTGGGAGTTCTAATTTTAGGATAGTTTGAACACTGAAAACTTTATTTTCATTGGCTTTTCTGTGGTGTTTCATAAAGTTATATGAATGGAGCTAAGAGCCAATAGCAAGGACACTAAGTATTCTCACAGAATATTCTGGAAACCATCTTAATTTATTTTCCCTAAAACCTACTAACAAATTAAGAAAAAAGATTCCTAGAACTTCCATTTCACTTGGGCATGGCTGTCAGAACAGTCTAAATTTTGAAAGTGGCACGTGAGGGTACAAGTAGCTATTTAATTCAAAAGGAAAATCCTCCTAATACTATTTGACCCTTTCATATTTTGTGAACTTAATGCTAAGCTGGTCTGTCCTGCAGGACTGTCTGATGATTTATCACACCTGCTTTGCACCTTTTCACACCTGCTCTAGTGGGAGGTGTCCCTGCCCATGGCAGGGGGGTTGGAACTGGATGATCTTTAAGGTCCCTTCCAACCCTGACAATTCCATGATTCTATGATCATTTCTGTTTCTGAAAAGCTTACTAGGGAGATTAAGTGCTGGAACTTCACGGCACTTTGGTTGAACAAAGGAGGCAGAGTTCATCTCTGTTCCTCACTGAAATATGCCTGATTCCCAAAACATGCAGAAGGGACTTATCCCTTGGAAGGAGTCCAGCAAAAGCAGGTTAGTGTGGGAAGAATGGATAAAGCTGTGTTCTGCTCTGTTGTTCCTTATCTGGGGAACTATCCTGCAAGCTGAGGCTGGCCTGATGTTAGCCACATGAAAGTTAGTCATCTGGTCTGAACAAATCACCTAAGCTCCTTCTGGAGTCAATGAAGGAAGATGGGCATGTCTGGAGGACTCTCCACACAAGTATCTGACTCACTCATTGGAGGGGCCTCTTTCTTACTCCGATCCATAATGCAACCCTCAAGGATTAGCTCAGACTAGAGGTCCATATTTCAGACGGCTACGTCCAGGTGAGAGGAATCTTACCTTCCAAGAAAAAACACCATATGAGTACAACAAAGCATTGTTTAGATTCACATCAGAAAAGAATGGAGCTATCTTTCCTCATGAGCCTTCTATTACTGTGCACCAAGTAGAGTTCATAGGTGGAAAGTGTTTTCCCCTCCTATTCTTTACAGAAAGATTTTTTTTTTACTTCCCCCACCCCTTCAAACACCTTTTCACATCTTTTTTCAAAGCTAGTTGAAAAGGAGATAGAAGGCAAATACACAAATCTACATGACAAGCAGCATCAGAGAGAAGATTCACATTTGTTTCTTGACACCCTGTTCTGCCTTGCTCCAGCTCTAGCTTTTAGTAGTAATTAAGAGCAACTCCTTTCCAAAGAACAGTGATAGGTGTGAGCTACCTGACATAATCCTCTTTCTCAGTGATAACTTTTTTCAAGATCCTAGAGCCTGATATATGTTCACCAAAGAGAGAACTGGAGACTAGAGATGGAGAGGAGTCTACTACAAAGGGGATTTCTTTCTCAAAGGTCCTGACTAAACTTGGCTCACTCATATCTTCATATCATAGAAGAGAACATATCGATTTGCCTTTATGGTGACAACCCAAGTGATGGCAATTTGCTTCTTAGGGTGAAGCTGGAAGGGAGAACATTGCCTTGGAAGGATTTTCTGGGAGCTCTTTTCTGGGAAGCTGGTCAGAGCTGTGCACTGAAATATCACAAAACAGGTAAAAGGAATGTGGAAAAAAAAAAAAAAAAGTAGGAAAAGAAGGCTTGAAAACTTTCAGGTAAACTGGGTATATATATATACAGAAAAAAAAATGAGTCACCAATTGCAAGTTTTGTTTCTCTCTAATCTGGGGCACCTGAGTTGTAGCAAATCAATAGAATCATATGCAGTTTTAAAAGTATATTTGCATTGCTGGTAGCTATACAGGAATCCAGAACTGATTCTTCTTTACTTTGTGCAAATCTTTTTATTAACTCTATCATTCCTTTTATGGAAGTAACAAAACTATTTCTCCAAATGGTTCTGGTTTATAGTCCAAATCTTCATGTACACATGAATATATGTATGGCTATAACTTTACTGATGCTGGTGTGTGGTCTGAGAATTTATGAACAAATGTTGACATTATCAATCTGGTCCACAGTGTATTAAAAAAAAAAAAAAAAAAAAAAAAGGAGACATTTTTGGATTATGAAAGATTTACATTTTCCCTTGGTACCTGCTTCTGCAATTTGAAATCTCTTTGTTTTGACCCTTTGACAATGATGTCTGGGTGTGTGGTTTAAAGAGGCAGATAAAATCCTGAAGACTTAAAAGAAAACATTTTTTTTTACATTTCATGATCACTGAATAAATGAACTTTCCTACTCAGGAGGGAACAAAAACTTGGCAAGGAGGTAGAGACAAAGAACACTTCATCTCTGTTTTCTAATATTTTTTAAATGAAAGGTTCTTTCCTACTACAAACACGAATCTACGTGAAATTAAATGCTTACAGTTGTTTAAAAAGTTCTCATTTTATGTACAAAATATGAAGCCATGAAAGGAAATGTTTGTGTAGAACTCTATCCATGACAATAACTTGCTCCTGTACTTAGGGTAAACAAAGATGAGCAAGAAATCATAGAAAATAGCTTATCATTAATACTTCTGTTTGTTTGTTTTGTTTTAACTGAAATTCTCTATTAATTTTCTTCACGTGACATTTAAAATCTCTATTTAAGAGATTGTATGAACTCTGTGACCAGCTGATATATGTGTATTTCTAGATTCTTGAAACTAAGGATCAGAAACAGTAACACTTTTGCAAGTATCCAACGTGATCCTAGCTAAGGAAGCTTTTGCTTCATGAAGGCAGTCAGAAAGACTAGGTTTAGTAGCTCTGTTTCTCCCAGTAGTAGTTCTTTTTCCCTTTTTTCTATAACATTTAACAATTAGTTTCTGGCCCAGTTCTCTCCTTCCAGAGTGTTACTCCTCATGCCTCAGCCTCTCTTTTCCTCTCAGCTGATCTGAAGAACCATGGCCCCCTGGTTCCTCACGGGTCCCTGTGCTTCACAGAATTTCAGTCTCTTTGCAGCCAATGGATCCCCAGCAGTTCCCTTCTTACCCTTGCAGTGTGGTAAAACCATATGCAGCTGCACAGGGAGCTATATAGATCCCAATCAACATTCATGTCTAGAAAAGTAATAGTTTCCATTTTCTTAAGACTACAGCAATGAGGTTTTAAATTACTTTATCCACTATATTTTAAAGATGTTTCATATTAATAGCACTTCAGATCTCACTTTCCTTTTTTAAGTTTAAAGAGCTCTGAAACATCATATATGCCATCTGAAAATATGACATTTTCATCAGGAAAATTGTATTTACATTGCCTTCTAGCTTACAAACAACAAAAGACAAAACTCCTGGCATTGAGTCATCCAGTGAATAGATTGCAGCAATATTCCTCAGAGTACTGCTTGGTTGCACCAAGCCTTAGGGAAATGAGTGAGTTTTTTACTAATTCCTCCCTACAACCCCTTGCTTGGCAGCCCTTGACCACCTCCTCCTGATTTCTGTGTGGTGGAAATGTTTCTGATATGTCTATTGGGAGCTGGCTCACACCAAAAATGAGAACTTCAGTGCATCTGAGCAAAACCCTTGCCCTGTTTCATCTGTGTCCTTTGTGCATGTTCCAGCAGCAAAACAGTGAATGCTCTAATGTTTGAAGGTATCTAGACAAATTTGATAGAATATTATTTTGTCTGGGTGTTTTCTAACTCCCTTCTGTTTTCCTTTTAGGCTCACTTTGAGATTTACAGCAATAACTGAAAACGTGAGGACAGCTTCTAACCTGCCTGCACTGGATTATCTGCTTGCAAATAGAAGGATAAAGACAAAATGTTCAAACGTAAGATAACATGGACAGAAGAAAAGACAAAGCTTTTCTGGAGATACTACTGCTCTTCAGTCATCAGCCTTAATTTGCTGTGCTAGAGCCCACTATACTGTGAGTCAGAGCCCTCTTCAGCAACTGCTCCAATTTTTTTTTCCTGTTATTCCTGATTGAATATTGATTCTTAAATTCAGGATGGTAAGAGAGTGTCTGTCCCCCACCTGGTTGCTACATCAATTCAACAGCTGTAGCGACAGTCAAGATTTATAAGCAGAAAGCCTTTGTACTGACACAAAATGATTTACACACTTTATTGCAAAATGGAAAACACAACAATTATGTCAAGGTTTACCCTTTGCCCAGTAAGGCTTGAGGTAAGTGGGTAGGCTAAGCAATCCAGCCAGTTTCAAAGCCAAGAGCAGCTTTTCCAGTTCTTTAGGATCCTGCAGCAAGTGCTATTACTGAATACCAAGGAAGCAGCTTATCCTTGCAGTTCTCATTAATTTAATTGAAGTTTTGTAGTTAAATACCCTAGATAGCTCTGAATGGCTCTACTCCATCACCAAAATTCATAGATTAAAATCATTGCCCCCTTGACTTCAGAAGACTGGTATTTTCTATTGTGTAAAATAAACAAATCCTGTACTAAAGACGATAATATTAGGCAACTCCTTCTTTACTTTTTAAATATACTTTTATTAAGTTACAAGAGGCAAACTCATCTGAGCGTGGTTATGTAATATTATTGTCTTATGGTGCAGTTAATGATATTTTAAAATGCTTAGTTAAAACAAAAGACAATAACATACAGCATAAAATGACTAAAAAGAAGCATTACAACGTTAAGAGGAGACATAAAAGGAATAACTTGATGTTTCCCTAAAGGTGAGATTTCTATTGAAAAGAAAAACATTGTGTATTTTCAGCCAATGTAGCATTTTGAGAAGGTGAACATGCCTCCGTGCCGTGGAATTTTAGTAATTTACAGCAGGGTGCCATGGAACAAAATAATTGCACTATGAAATTGGTGACAAACTCCTGAAAGACTAAATAGTTGAGCCAGAGAGAGGGGTATATAATTTCAGGGAGAAGAGAGTAGCAATTACAGATATGTTTAAGGATTGGCTAAAAATCTATTAACATAAGTACCTAAAACATATTTTTACAGTCTCTCAAGACATGTTGTCACATGTGGGCTTTATTTATTGATATCATTTTGTTCTCAGAACCATGCATCAGAGTAGAAAATGCACTGTCAGAGATCCATAAAGTAAGTACTTCAAATTCTTGAGAGTTTGAAACTTAGCTGCAGAGGGAAAACTTTAATAATAGCATTAAAAAAGCTTAAGGCCTTTGGCAAAAGGCTGTGAAGTCATCTGGGTAAAATCAACCACATAAACTGCATGTTACAGTGCGATCCTGTGATCTGAACTCTCAACAAGAACTATTGCTGCTTCTGAAGCGACTCGGATGAGTTGCAGGGTTCTTCCATTTTCTAAATGTAAGTGATATTTTGAACATGTGTGTGCAAAAGTGAGTGTGTGTGAAGGTGGGGGAGGAATATCACCTTGTCAAATACTACTGATATGCTAGTCCGTGTGTTGTGCTGAGAAGATACAAAAGGAAGAGTCTTCTGCCTTTGCCAGGTTAAATATAAATGCTTAAAAAGATGTAAAGTAAAAGGAAAATAATCAGAAAACTCTAAAGAGCTATAAATTTTGGTGCATTCACACTTATACATACAGAATATGAAGTTTATATCCAATGTATGTATTTATACCACACAAATATAGCCGTACATACATTTATATATGAACTGGATTCTCAGTTATTTGAAACAGTGACAACAGAAAATGTGAATCACAGATTTTTTAGTAAGGTTCTGGGCATCATTTCCCCACTTCCAAAGCAACTCTTTCCTCTTTCTTAAGTACCCATTTATACATAGGTATATATGACTCTTTCAGACAGAGATGTAGGAAAACCCTGAAGACATTTTGGTCCTTTTTATACAGCTCCTTACTCAGCAAATTCTAATCTGTAGCTCCCTGGTTCAACATCAGTACATTATTTTTGTTAAATAATGTTTTGGACTGGTTTTTTTCTTTTATTTTTTTCTTTTTACTGATTTTTTTAGTTTCTTTTTTTTTTTTTTTTTTTTTTTTTTTTTTTTTTTTTTAATTCTTTCTCTTGTCTTCTTTCTTTTAATCCTGTTTAGCAGACTGTAAGACAAAAAAGCTGAAGAAGGATGTACAGGTGTGATACCAAAGCAGCTGAATTACTATCAGAAGTATGGTAGCTCAGATCATCCTTTTTCTCAGGAACTCAGAATTCAAGAGAGGGTGCAAGCATGGCTGTTGCTAGTGTTGTCCTTTGGGTCCTCTCAGGATATGCAGTTTATTTGTTTCCAGGAGGTCTAGTACCTTGCTCCTATTTTAATTTGACAGATTACAATCCAAGGTAGCCATCAGTCTTGATGTTTTAGTAGTTCAATTGTAACCCAGACAGCTTTTAGCTGCAGCCATTAGACAACTTTGCCTCCAAATACTATAAAATATAAAGAATGACTCTTCCAAACAACAATATCTTTTCAAGTAAATGGTACATTAAACCACAGTACTTCCAATCCCTGGCACTTGATTTCCATTTATTTGAACTCTGGACTTAAACAGTTTTAAGCTTGCTGTGGACCAATGAGTATGTCAGGAATATAATCACATCAGTTATGCTCTCCTTCACAATTCTGAATGTGCTTTCATGAGCCCACTTAATTAGTTACTGTACTCCTAGCATGGAGGGGATAATTGCCATCATGAGTCAAGCATTAAGTAGGATCTGGAAATATCCCAGAAAGCATCAAGATTTCTCAGATTTTCAGTATTTGATGCTGCATGACTGTTGTGGGGTCTGTAAGGATTTATAATTTCCTAAAGAGGTGAAATGAGGCAGAATATATCGTAGCTACTCATAACAAACTAAAGGCTTGGGAGGCCCAGTGCCAGCTCCACAGACATGCATCTTACTTTTCCTTTCTCTTCCCTCCACAAGTTTTCCTATTATGTTAATTTCTTTCTACTTGCTCTGCTGCAGAGAACATTTTTACGCTGATGGTGCACAATCAGTTCTTCCTCATTTCACACATACCCATGAAGTTTTACTCCCTTTCATCTGAGTGAATGGTTAAATCAATGCATGTGGGGGGTAGACAGACCCTGATGCCTCCTGTCGTCCCTTCTTGCCTTCTCCACGGAGATTGCTATTAAAGCTTGCTGATGAATTTTATATAATATACTCAGATTAATTCAAGTTCTTTAAGTCTCCATTCTACTCCACGTCTGGTACACCTTGTTGAAGGTCTGTGTTGCAAGGACTCGTCTTCACCCCTAAACCAAGTTATGCACAGTTTCAAATTCACATTGCTCAGACCTAGTCCCACCTACAGTGGATTGAACACATCCACAAGACATTGGAAGTGTCCTCTGGACATATGCAAATACACAGCTAGAGTTCCCATTCCGTGCTTGTTGCATGTCTTGAACTACATCATGGTGGCTGGAGTGGGTACTGAAGGGCACAGTGTCCATGGGAACAGTGGTGGAAAATGAAATTGGAGAGGAGGTGGCAAACCTGAATGAAATATTATCCATAATTCATATAAGCAGCAGTCCCTTGACAAACTAGACCAAGATTTTGCTTTGAGAAGAGCTGGTTGAAAAAACCAAATAAATCCATGGGCAAACTAGCCTGCATGCAGTATGGATAATCACAGGGTAGAAATAGGGGAGGTAACTAGGGTATTATTTTTTTTTTCCCTCTGCAATCTCATGGACACTTAATTCTCTACAGCCATCCAAACCTGAATTTCAAAGATGATCAGTTTCTCTTGCACACTATCGTGTAGGATCTTGATCACCCTCTCTATGGAAGATTTCAGCAAGCATCAAGCAGGGTCTTGCTCCACCCTTTCTATCCTGCCATTAGCACTGACCTGAAGCTATCCAGTGTCTACTTTATTCAGCCTAAGCAATTCAACCTGAGATCACCTCCTCTTCTTAAAGTGACCACTGCACAACTCACTTTCATCCCTGGAGCACCATCCATCCTCTGAATGGAAAGAAGCCCTATTAAAAGAGTCTTATTTGATCATATGTGTAAAGCTTTACTGTGAGGTACATATGCAGCACAGGTGAATTTACACTGAAAGGATGATCTTAGTGTGATTAGTTTCTCACTTTTCAGGGCTTGACTTTGTTTCAGTAAATTTAATTAAAGAATAATAAAAAAAAAATCTATGCATTGTCTAAATTACCTCAGTATCTGCAAAATCTTATAATTCTTTTTCTTTTTCCACCTTTTTTTTTTCCCCACTATGTAAATACTTTTGACTACTATACATATAGACCAAATAAATGACTAGACTGATGGACAATATGACCTTAAACCACAAAAAAACACCAGACACTGCAAATTGATGTTGCAACAAGGGTGGAGTGTCACATAGTTTGTACATTTAACAAAACTTAAGCATGCAGATGACTAATGTTAACAGATATTAAGACATAAGCTACCATCAAGGCAAATTCTTATGATGTTTGCTTGGGTTTGAATATATCTGTCTGTGCTGGCATGGAATTTCCTACGAGAATGTAACAATACTTACTGTAAATGCCTACATACATTGGAAAATCTAGGTGATTATTTTTGAACAGTACTAAGGACTTTTTGGTTGGTTTTTTTTTCAGAACAGACCCTCTATGAATTTACATAAGCATAGGAATTGAGTCACATTTTGGCATGTACATCTAAAAAGAAAAAAATCAATAGAAGAAAAACCACTGAAATAATTTATCTTTTCCAGGCCCAGATATCTTTTGTTACGATACAGGGAGAGGCAGTGCTTTAACAGCCTGAAACACCAATCACGATGAAAACACATGCACTTAATGTACTGTCCTGCTCTTTATATGTGCTGTACTGCCCTAGTGCTTCATTCCTTCCTTTTGGCTCAATCCAAAAGCTATTGAATTCAGTGGAAAACCACCCACTGACTTCAGTGGGGAGTAGATCAATCTCAAAAAATATGTAATTGGACAGGGTAACAACTGACTTGGTGCCATGCGTTATAAATCTCTCTTCCAAAGCAGAACTTACAGCTTTGTCTCAATAGCACTAAACTGGAGTAAGAAAGGAAGAGGCAACTTAACCTTCAGCTGGGGAGACCTTGGGTTCTTAACTCTCACCACAGAAATAACTTCTTTTTGCACTGAGTCCAATACCCACACTGTGGAGTTGTGACCAGAGGGGTTGAGCCTGAGGCATAAACAAGTCATGCTACAGTAGCTGTGCAAAAATGAGCAAGCTAAAAGGTAAAGATCTGAAATCCTGATAAAATTGCTTGCCATGCTTTTGGGGAAAAAAAAAAAAAAATCACTGCTGGATGGATTAATGCTGCCTTTGCAGGATTGAGTCACACATGTTTGGGATATTATTCTGAAATTAGTGTAGATTGATTTACCAACTTCTCAGGTGTCTATCCCCTTAGTCAGATCTTCTACTCAGGGGTAAAATGTTAAAGAAATTTCAAATCCCTTCCTGTGTTATAGATTTCGTAACAAACTGAAGGAGAGCAAAAGACATCAACATATGCTGGGAGTATTCCTTCAGCAGCCTGGGCATGTCTTGCAACAAAAGTGTCTGTCACAGGTTATGAGACTGGAAATGAATGGAAGCAGCAAATAATGAAGAATTGAGAATTTGCATTTTTAACATTGTCAATAATGTGAGGGATTGGTAGGTCTTTCTTTTTAGTTTTGTTAGATGAATATGATTCTGCTAATTTTAATGAGATCTAAATTAATAGGTTCAGGGGAAAATGGCCCAGAAAACAACAAAACCTCAAGGACTTTTTTTTTTTTTTCCTTCAGAATTTCATCAGAGGTTGAGAAAATAACATTAATCCAGCTCTAAATTCTGAATTTATTTACCTTACTTTTTCAGCACTTTCTGGTTACTCAGGAAGACCAGGCAGCTGAGAAGGAAAGGTTAAAAGGTATAGCATTTACTGGGCAAGGTTAGACTTCCTCTGTTCATGTTGCTCTAAGCAAGGAAGAAACCAGATTCCCTGAGACTGACTGTGTTATACTGAAGTCTGAAGCCCTAATGGATGCTATTCTTCATGGGTTGAGCCCTTCATGGATGACTATACTTTGCATAAGCAAGCTCACAGTACAGATGGCATAGATAAATTGTGTGTGTACTATTCTACCTGAGCATTCTCACTCTTTGACTTTCCATTTCCATTCCCAATTCATAAATATACTAAATCAAGATCCTGTACACTGCTTCCCATTGACCTGAATCACAAAGGAAATTAATGAGTAAACAAATCTGGATTAATTCCTCTTCTTTGCTAGGCTGCTGCAAAGCACCAGTACAGCTGCTGCTTGCTCCTCCTGCTGCTTGTATTGCTTCCACCTTTGGATTGGTCTGGATGGTGTTTGCCTGCATGGCAGGAGAAGGTCAGGGTAAGACTTTTCATTCATCTGCTTTCTCTCTGGGGGCATTTTTTGTCTCCATAGACATAGTCTGTGGTATTCAGGCTGTCTGTATGACAAATGCCCCACCAAGACTCCTTTCACCTTGGGAGGTGCTGTAATGGAATTTTTATAAGCCATCTAGCACAGTCCTCAGCTCAACTTGCCTCGGGTAGAGAGAGAATGATGAAATTAGCCGTGTCCATTTACAAGTAGCAGGGACAATAGGCTGTCAGTAGGATGTAACTTGCCCCAGTAAAACACAAGACTTATAAATACTGCATATATTTGGAGAGGAACTGAGGAGCTGATGAATATCACCAAAACCCCCGTAGATCTTGCCCTGCCTAGTGACTCTGAAGTAAAGTTTTCTTAAATGTAGAGCCTATGTACTTAAAAAAAACCCATTTGTGGACATTTCTAGTTTAAAGTGCGGGTCCCTCTGTTATCTACAGAGAAGTAGATAGAGAGAAGTAGCAGTGTTTCTATTGTCAGAAAAGCAGGAATAGTTTCTGGAAATGAATTGCCACTATCTATGATGTGGTGTGAGAGAACAGGCTGTACTGGAAGAGACAAACCCATATTCAGACAACTGCATAAGAAACAGTGGGGTTACCTACATGCCAGGGAGTGTTGCCTGTTTAATCACTTAGTTCTCAGACATGGATGTTTTGTCTTGGATGTCCAGAACGTTCAACAAAACATCATGTTAAATACATGTTAAATGCATAGCATATTACTGTGGTAAATGTAGCACTCAGAAAGCTCACCAATAGTCTGCAACAGAAGAAATCACTTAGCAGGGGTAGAGGAAATGTTAACCAGGATGTTGGCATTTATTGCCATATTCTTTAAATAACAGTGACACATAGAGAAATACCAAGAGGTGTGCAGACATGACCTTAGTCTAACAGCCCTGAAGGACAGCACCTCTTCCAGAGGGAGTGCTTAATTAACATTGCTACGTTAGCACTGGGCATACACCTGCTTCCTGGTATGGAGTTTGAACTGTTAACTGAAGAGGAAAAGGATGGGTAGAGACCTCTGTAACTTCATTTCTACATCTATTTTTTTGTTAGTTAAAAGGTATTCTTTAATGTAATAGTTGTTACTGAAAAATACAGAACTCATTCCATTTCAGGACGTTTGTTTTCTTTACACAGCGAACACAATGAACACATTAGCCTGTGCTAATAGACGCCCCTGAAGTCCTTGGATAATTCTAACCCAGATAATTTGGGTTTTATAGCTGATGCCAAGTTTACCCGTTGAAGTGCATCAGTGAAGAAATCAGACCATAGGTCCTGATGTGATTTAGGAAGACCAGCGACTGTGGTGCAGTGTAGTACTAGACCGTGACTAAATAGAGCTAAGTTTATTTTGAGCCCTAACCTCAGGTTGAGCTGGTAAAATTATGTGTTTCTTACGAACTTTTAATTTGGGATTGCAAATTCTCCCTTTTGTCTTCATTGGAAAATAAAGTACTAGCTGAAGCCTGGAAATAATTGCTGTCTATGGCAATGGTTAAGGCTTTGAAGTGACCTTCAAGGCAAGACAAGAGAGGACCACAGAAATGGGCAGACCAGCAGTTAGATCAGGTAAACTGTCTTTTATACTTCAGAGGACAGTGCCTGAGCTCTGGAGTTAAAAACATGGAATAGTTTGCCCTAACTTAGAGGCTGACCTATGCCATTAAGCCTAAGGCTGTAGGTTTCTTCCAAGCTCTTGTTTCTGAGAGGTGGGAAGCTCTACAAGTGCCAGTCTGCACCACTTCACAGTCTTGCAGGTATCTGTGCCATCCTTTCCAGAGCCACAGCATAGCAAGGCCTCTCTGAGAGATTTTGGCATCAAGTTCTACAGAGCATATAAAATATCAGAAGGAAGAAATATAGCAATGAGATTTAGAAAGGGAAAGGAAGATCATAGTGTCTCACAAGGTGTCTGTGCTACCACAGTGTGAAACTAAAATGCATTGAAACGGAAGGAAGACGAAAGTGTGAAGGTTATTGAGACTGATAAGTTTATTTTGGCCCAGTGTAAATTCACTCAGGGTCATACCCTTTTGTTGACTCAATGACAATCACACAATGGCCATGGGATGTGGTTGGGCTGGACTTTTCCTGAATTACCTAGGGGACTCTGTCACAGCAAAATTCACAGGGAACTTGAGTCACCTTTGCCATTATTGTGATCTAGCAACAAGGTAATACCACCCGGTTAAAGGAAATCACATCTCAATCCCACAGAAATAAATATATATATACCTCAGTCACAAAGTTTGTCAACATTTGGCTGGTGTCTAAAATTCCCTCCAAGCAAAAAGAAATCCTCCCATCCAAGACCACTTTAGAAAACTGAACCCTACATTGCCAGTGGTAATATCAAAGACCCAAGATCGACAAAGAACATGACACTGAGAACAGAACAGAACAAAGAACAGGACACTGATGACATTGATGGTAGCTTGATAGCTACAAATGTTGTCTATCTGGACTTCTGTAAGGTCTTTGTCACAGTATGCCACGACATCCTTCTCTCCAAATCAGAGAGATACAGGTTTGTTGGGTGGCCTTTTTGGGGGATAAGGAATTCTTTGGACGGTCATCCAGAGGGTAGTGGTCAATGGCTCCATGTCCAGATGTAGACTGGGGACAAGTGATGACCCTCAGGGGTCCATATTGGGACCAATATTGTTTAATATCTTCATCAATGACATAGACAGTGGGATCAAGTGCACCCTCAGCAAATTTGCAGACAACAGCAAGCTAGTGGTGTGGTTGACATGCATGAGGGATGCGATACCATCAAGAGGCACCTGGACAAGCTTGAGAAGTGGGCCCAGGTGAACCTCATGTTGTTCAACAAAGCCAAGGGCAAGGTACAGCACTTGTGTTGGGGCAACACCTGGTATCCGTACAGGTCAGGGGATGAAGGGATTGAGAGTAGCCCCACAGAGAAGGACTTGGGGGTACTGGTGGATGAAAAGCTGGAAATGAGTCAGCAATGTGCACTTGCACTCCAAAATGCCAATTATATCCCGGGCTACATCAAAACAGAGTGGCCAGCAGGTCAAGGGAGGTGATTTTTTCTTCTCTGCTCTTGAGAGACCACCTGGACTAATGCACCCAGCTCTGGAGTCCTCAGCACAGGAAAGACATGGACCTTCTGTGAGGAGGGTCACAAAAATGATCAGAGGGCTGTAACACCTCTCCTGTGAAGAAAGGCTGAGACAGCTGGGGTCATTCAGCCTGGAAAAGAAAAGGTTATGAAGAGACCTTATTGTGTCCTTATAGGGCCTATAAGAAAGATGGGGGCAAACTTCTTAGTAGGGTCTGTAGCGATAGGACAAAGGGTAATGGTTTTAAACTAAAAAAGGGTAGATTTAGACCAGATATAAGGAAGAAATTTTTTATAGTGAAGGTGGTGAAACACTGACACAGATTGCCCAGAGAGGTGGTAGATGCCCTGTCCCTGGAAACTTTCAAGATGAAGTTGGACGGGGCTCTGAGCAACCTGATCTGATTGGTGTCCCTACTCACTTCAGGGGGGTTGGACTAGATGACCTTTGAAGGTCCCCTCCACCCAAAATATTCTATGATTCTTTGATTCTACGATAGTGTGCCAGCATGCCAGCAGTCAACTAAGTAAGATTTTTAAGAACATTATATTCCTGTTCCTACAAAGGTTCTGCAAACTTACAGAAAGACAAGAAAGATGCATTAAAATTCTGAGTCGCGTGTCAGGGCATTGCACTGTCACTTTGGGCTTCTTTTTTATTTTATATTATGCATGTGGAAATAATTCTTAAGTGAGAGGGACCGTGCATATGTGCATTCCAGATGGATGGGGAAACAATTAAGAGGTTGGTAGAGTTAATGACTTTTGGTAACACCTCACTGCTATTCCCAAAGCCCTGTTTCACACAAATTCTGTGTCCATTGACTATTGTTGTGAGTACCTGTAGGAAGGAAAATCTGTTTACTGTTTGATATCATTACTGATTTTGCTTGAGGAATAAGGAAAGCAGCTTTTCCCCTACCTTACCGTTCATTTTTTATTGTATTAGTTTAAACTCGGAAGAATTTACTCTCAGCAGTGGATTTGGGTTTTATTTAATCTTTTTTTTTTGAAGAATTCTACCCTTCTTCAGATTTTTTTTATTTTGAAAACAATTTTTTTCTTCAGTAGGGAGAGTCTTTCAGGCTTATAGCAACTTTTTTTTGGTGTTAAATTCTACCTTCTATTGAATCATTTCATACGTTGGAAAGTATTTCTAAAGTATACATTTTACTTAGTGGTATGCAATTACAGTCTTTAGTTTAAACTAGTCCTTTTCTTTTAATAATGTGGTGTGCATGGTTGTGGCTGCTGCTATTTTGACTGCAAGAACAACGGAAAGGTTGTGAGGAATCTGTAATACCAAATATGTTTGGAAAAAATTAGAGGCAACCTTTAAAGAAGAGCAATAGGAACTTCAAACTTTGCACAATCTTAATACTGCAGGGCAAATCTTGATTTGCACACTGAGGCCAAATCTTGGCCTTTATTTAGATGATCTGTGTGACACACACAGAGGCACTGGCATCCCAGCATTCTGCCGTGGGCAGGACCGAGGGAAGGATGAGAGCAGCTCGCTGCCAGTCCCCAGGGAGTGGGATGCTGTGGGAGGTGGTGCAGTCCACTTCTCATGGTGCCAGATTTCTTTTTGCTAAAAGCGGGCACAAAGCTGAGGTCAGGTTTGGGTTACACAGTCTGAGGCTTCTGAAAACAAACAAAAAAGACGATGTTCAGCTTTAGTTAATGTTTTTTTTTTTTCCATCATCCAAAGTATGCCTGTGTAGGCAGCCCTCAGCAGACAGAGATTATTACCTGTACTACAAGTGAGTTTGTTTTTTGGTTTTTGTTTTGTTTTGTTTTGTTTTTTCACACTAGGGAATATTTCCCTCTTTATATTTTAATTTATCATTCTCTCTAATTCTCTCTTGGATGCTGTTAAATGTGTGCTGAGGACAATAGGCGTGCATTGTAGGGCAGAGGGCAGAGGAAGAAATGAGAGGAATGAAGTCTTAATCTGGGCTCCTCTTTGGAGGGAGCTGGAGACGGGACTTTTTACTCCTCGATGAGACTCCATCACTGGCAGGAGCCAGACGGTGTACATACCTTGGCCACAGCCATAACCACAAGGAGGCAAACGGGGAAGATAAGCTGTGCAGCTGCCAGGACTGAGCTACATTTCTATCCCAGCCCAGTCTGTGAACTTTAAGCTATATAACATTCAGCCTCAAATCAAAAGGCAGTGGATTTTCTCTATGTAGGAAGTGTACTACCCACAGTCATCCAGAGGGAACTCCATATACGGTGGGAACAAAGGGCAAACATTTTCTTCATATTGTTTCCTTGCCAGTGAAGCTTGATGACCTGGAATACTTGATGGTCTGACACATCCAGAAGGTGATGACCAATTGTTAACAATCCTGTGAGCGACTTCTCCAGGCAGTTCTCAGAAAAAGTAGTGTTGCGATGACGGAAAGGCACAGGATGTTACAGGATCCGTCTATGGCTTCTGAGATGTGGGAAGCAGAGAGAGCTCTGTTTTCGGAGGATGCACGGCTGTAAACAGGAAGCTTTGCAGGGCATAGCTGAGTCCTTGGACTCCGTACGGGACTGGGGGAGAAATACGCTGAAACAGGTAGCTGCAGCCAGCACGGGATCATCGAGGCACATGCAGTGTCCTCAGATTTCCTAAAAATACATCACTGACCCTCACCATTGCTAGTCCACCTGGCCACATTATGCACTGCTTTGTTTTTAAACCACTGGAAAAAAAAAATGAGATGTTCTGAAATCCAGGGTATTTTGGAAGCACTCCAGCAGCATATACAGGCTCCCTTAAGATTTAGGAAAGCACCTAAGTTAACAGTGAGTTGATAATCCAGTATTATGCAGAACTACTGTCAGTATTTCATGGAATTAATTTACTATTAGTTGAGTTAATTAGAAACCAAACAATTTCAGCCAATCCCCAACATAAAAAGTTTGACCAGCTGCAGGAAAACTGCACAGGAAAGGGGAAGGAACAGGGTCCCTAGAGTGCTTTAGCAGACCTGCTCTGAAAATTCTGTCAGTCCAAAAAAACAAACAAAAAATCACTTGTCAAAAGAACCTATTTTGGCTGTGCAGGAAAGAACAGCCAGTGCACTTGCACAGGGCAGATTCAATCTTCTCAACCCTGCCCCTCCCTCTTCCCTAAAAATCGTGTTGCAAAATCTATTCCTCAAATTATTCCAGTTCTGCTGGCATTAAGATGTATGAGTTTAATAGCTTAACAAAGGATCATGGGAACAGATAAGTGCTCCAGCACGTACACCATTGTGTTTTGTGTCTTCGTCACTCACTGTTGCCAAATGACCACTGAATAAAACGGCGCCTCTGACAACAATGCTTATGCCACAGCACTAATGAGTAGAGAAAATCACACCAGTTTGTGAGTTTGAATTTTGATCATTTCTACCACAAAGACAATGCACGTGTACCGTCCTCTAAGACTGAGCTAGCAGAACCCAGAAGGGAAGTGTAAGGCTAGGTCTATCACTTACACTGAATGCATTTACCACAGTGTCATGCATTTTAGCCCTCTAAGGCAAGCAGATAAAAGCCAGGAGGCTGAGAGGACCCTCATCCTCAGCTGGCCACATACTTCTTACCACAACTTCAGTGAAAAAGGCTGACTAAAAGAGATGATCCTGAACACCCACAAGTTAGAGTATGGCATGTAGAAATGATCTGTCCTTTCACCTGCAGCTCTGCCTGCCATGGAGCCTTCAGAGAAGACTGGGCAGAAGCTGGCACCCAGAGCCATTTCTGCTCCTCTGACTTCATGTGTTTGTTGTCCTGCAGTAAGACCTTTGAGAAATAACTCAGCATTCTTATTTCCCCCATGTCACAAAAAGAAGGAATATGTTACTTGTGGAGGGAAATAACAACCAAATTGCAAAGTCATTTTTTTGTGTAGGAGTTAGTTATCCACTGTGATTTATACACTTCTCACAATAGATTTTGAATTGGGAAATAGGAAGGCAGGAGCAGCAGGCTGCCTAGCAATTGAGAAGAAAGATTAATAATACCCAGCTTGCTCTAACAGAAGCTGAGAAACACATTGTCTTTTTCAGGCAAGAAGAATTTTGCAAAAGGAAAAGTGTTTGTTTGTGAGTAGTCTGTACAGATGGAAGTACAGACTACGTACAGATGGAAGAATAAAGTAGCTTTTTGTCTACTGGAGAAGCCTATAAATCTCTCCTCTCTCCATGGCTTCAAACACCTGGCTCTGCTTACTACCCCTGTGACTAGCCCAGTGCTGCCTCTTGCTCATTCTCTCCTGTACGATAAAACTTTCCTAATTTATCTCTCACTCCTCTTTCATAACTACTCCTTAATGGGTACCAGGTGGCTCTCTCGACAGTTAAGGCTGATTCTCCCTATCACAGACATTAACTCATTCGTTACTTCACTTGACATTAATGTTCTATGGATTTAGTTATGTCGTCCCATGATGAGAACTAAAACAGAGTGGATGAACTAGGAAGAGTCTTATGACCCCACAAACAAGATCTTAACATCATCTTGCTTTCCACTTCAGACCTGAAGAGCTTCTGTGTGAGTAATGCAGAGTAGTGCAAAGAAGAGTAGATTCAAAGGAGGGAAACCTGCACTGTGTTCTCTGTTCTAGCACTGAACTGTAAGCAACTCTGCCATTAAGCAAGAACAAAACAGGTATTCAAATATTTCCTGCTGGCCAAGGGTGTTACAGGAAAAACAGAGTAATAAAGGCCGAAGAACTTTTTGCTATTGTACTTCTTATTAATTGCAGTAGCAGTATGAAATCTCATCACTAGTAAGAGCCGTGCCAGGTAAGTTTCTCCTACTTTAGGAAATTTGTGATACAAAGAGAATGAACAAAAACCCTGAAAGGGGAACAGAGACATGATGGTGCTGGGACTAGTTGGTTCCTTCTACCACTCACTCAAGAGAGCCAAGCCTTCATGTCAGGAACCTTGCACATCCAGTACACCTGCAGAGAGGCAACACCAAACACCCAGGAGATTGTTGGTATTTGGAAGTAGAAAGATCTTCAAGCCAATAGAGAAAAAGAAGGAGAAAAAAGGAAAGAATTCTAGTGCTTACTCTTTTAGAGTTAGCCTGGATGCATAGTAGAAAAAAGTGTCTTTGGAAAAATATTTTCATAGAGGAAGAATTGTCATTTAAGTGTCCAGTGTAAATAAACTCTAAGAGATTTACATTGTGTTACTGGGCTTCTAACTGCAGACACCAGTGGCAGAATTAATCTGAGCAAACATAAGTGTCTGTGACCTGACCTAACCATCTAGGTTCCCTTATTTTTTAGAGAACAATTCTACAGCACAATTCAACTCACTTGCAGCTGATATCTCAACCTGGTGAGATGAGTTTTCTATATTCAGATGAACTGCATCCCATCCCATCTGCGAGGTGACACTCTCCTCCTCTAAGTAGTTTCTTTTTTGTATTTGAATCAAACGAATTGTGACTTTTGTCTGTGCCCTTTATCAATCACACCTCCTATAGTTGCTTGGAGGATCAGAACAAGGCCATAAGGAATGGCCTGTGACTCAGAAATCTGCCTGTTGTGGACATGCCAATGTGGACATGATGGATGCCTCACCAAGGGGATATATGGCATACACTCTTATTTGATTTTTGTCTCTACTTAGCTGTCTCTATGGAAAAAAAAATGAGAACACTTATAAATAAATATTTTCACATATATGAAATAAATGTCAATAAAGTCAGGGATATGTGAACAATAAAAAATATAATAAATTATATAAGCATAATAAATTATATAAATAGA
>JANHGN010005886.1:54680-67251 GCA_024605025.1 Megaceryle maxima | reverse complement strand
ATAGAATAAATTATATAAATATAATAAAATATATAATAAAATTGTATATTCTGTTTATATGTATTCTGAATAAAAATATCTTTATGAACAACAACAGAAACCCCTAAACTAAAAGGAAAAAGAATTATTTGGATTACAAAAACATGAAGGATTTATTTTGCACTATTAGTAGGATCCAAATGAAATTGAGTTATAAATTCTCATTAAAGCACAATATATATATATTTTTAAATTCCAGATGTATTAAATCTATTAATAGGTCTCAAACCTTTTTAGTAAAACCCTCTGGACTCCAGACTTGCAGGTAATTATATACAGTCACATCCCACATTCCTCACTCTCAGCTTCCCTTTTATCATGAATTCATTTTTCATTATGATCTGCAGCTGACATATCCAGGACATCAGCGATTTCAGTCACACCTGTGCTGACCTTTGTTGTATTCAACCAAATCACAAGCCCAGGGCATCTTTTCCCTGTTATGTTCCATCCTCATTTGTGTTTACAATGTTACAGCTAATTTTGTCCCTCTGAAAGCAAAATGCTTCTCTCGTTGTGATAACTTTAAACACATTTAATGGCCACGAGGATGAACTCGTGGATACAAGAGATCTGAACATAAGAGATCTAGAAGATAAAAATTCTTAGACAATATTTAAACTCATGTATATCAAAAATTTTCCAAAATTAATAATAAGAAATAGCACTCCTTAACAGCAAAACAAATAAAGAATAACTTATCTTCAAAACTTGGCTAAGCTACAAAAGCTGGTGAAGCACAAATGATCTACAGTGAGAATTTACTCAGAGAGGGTGAAGTACAAAAAGTAGATGCTCACTTTCTGAGGGCTAATCTCTCTGTGAGCACGCAGAAGGAGTTGCGATGAGATTGCCACAGTCCTCAGCTGTTGCCAGCCCCTCAGCTGAGCAGCCTGTGAGCTGTAGACAACATTGTGCTTTCCTCTCCATAACACACTCTCATTTCCTCCATATGTGGACAGGGCTATAGATTTACAGTGTCCTTGAACCCCGAGATTAAAAGTCACTGGTCTCCTGCTTTGTGGAGGAGTTTTTTTGGCTTTGGCTTAGTGGCATGGAACCATCTGCTCGAATGACCACCTTTCTTTTCCAGTGTGAATCTGTCATCACGACGATTGCACGAGGTTCAAAGGATGGAACCTGATCAGCTTAGAAAGTGTTAGACTGCTGGCAAGCCACCAGCTAGGATGGACACTGGAATGTATTGGTCTGAAGGCAACCACATCTATTATCCCTCTCAAGAAAATTGCAAAACTCCTGTTTTCCCCTGGCTTTAGGGGTAACAGAGTGGGAGATGTGTGGTGAGACAAGGATGATTTTGAATCGTCTGGGGTTTTTTGTTGTTTTGTTTTGTTTTAATTTGTCTGATTGCATTTTGCAACAACTTGTGGAAATTCAGTGGTTGGATTCTTTTAAGTAAGGTTTTCAAATAGTTGGGTAGGTCTCCTGGAGCACTGTTATTTTGTATAAAATCAAATAAAGACAGGAATAATACACAGGTTCCCCTTACATGCTGTTTGCCAGGGTGGGAAATAAACCCATGCTAGCAAAATTGAGAGTTTTAAGGGAGGAGAAAAGAGAACTGAAAAAACAGAAGCAGCTTTGTTAAAACATATAATCTGATACCAGGGGAGTGGGAAGTGGGGGAAAATGTTCTTCAGGTGTGAGTTTGTAATTTTTGGCAAGATTATTTCTTTCTATCTTTATGTCTTGCTGTGTATTTTGATAACACCCTTAGCTAGAATTTCATTTGGTGGCCTTGATGGAGATTATTTGGGTCTCTGAGTAATTTAAGGTACTATTTTTTTTTGCTCTGGGCCAGAGATTTTCACTCAGTGTAGCACCTTCTATATCCTTTTTTTTTCTGTCTGATTGTGTTAAGAGACATAAATCTAAGGTTCCCCTCTTTGTCTTCCAAGCCATCCCCTATATATATCATTTACTGTCACATGCCATGCTCCAGGCACCTTAGATAACAAGGCAAATGGAGAAATGGAGAAATGGAATGGCCACTTGGCTCACAGAGTTGTATGTTTCAAGTCACACATTGCGTTGGAGGTGACTAAAGAAGAAGTCTCATAGTTTGTATTAAAGCACATGGTTAGAACTATGGTTGGTCTTCAGGGTTAATTGATTCCGTAGAAGCATGGGGCCTCCTCACTGATCAGAGACCAAATGGCACAACATGAAAAGAGAGTGACATAATGCATCTTAAATCATAATTCATTCTGAAATGACAATTGCTATTTGACAAAACCATTTGCCTCTCTGTGTGTGGTTAAAGGAAGCTGGATTTATGTCCTCTTTATTAATGAGTCCCAGATATTTCTACCAAAAAGCCCAGTGTTCCAAAAAGAGGTAAAATATAAAGAGAATTTCCTTCACTGGTGACAGAAGCTACCCACCTAGACTGCAATGCAAGCCATGCCTATTTTTTAAGCATGCAAATAAGGTAAAGTATGTAGTAAAGTTTCTTCATACTTGGGTACAATGCAACTGCATTGGAATCAAGGATCCTTATGTCTCCCTTCCAAACTGAGATGTTCTATATGTTTTGCATACAGTTCCAAATATGCTTAGTGTCACACATGTGTACTATGTCATTAATAAAGGTGACCCAGAAGACATTATGAATGGAGGGGGATGGGGAAGGATGTTAGCATTTGCTTTTCTCTGTTGAAATACTTTGTATTTTCTCTAAAAAGCACATCCTCAAAATGGAATTTTATGCCTCATTATTCACTGTATATTTAAATGTTAACAAATGTTTGGTAATCAAAGCAACTCATTTTTCATAATTGAAAAAAAAAAAAAGAAAAAAGAAATGACAGGCTTTTCCCAGGTGTTTGTCACAGAAGCTGAGGAAAACCAACCCACTCACACCAGCAAGCAATATGTGGAGAGGACATCAATCTCCATCCAGCTTTCCATGTTCTCCTGTGCTTCTTAAAGTATCTATGTAGCTGTGGAAGTACTTGCTGCACTCCACACTAACATGTAACCAGGACTCTACTGTTCTACTGACAGAAGAGTCTCTGCTGTTTTGGGATCTTTTCTTATGTGTGCACAAAAGGGAATTTTATCCTTAAAAGCACACAGCTTAAAAGATATATTTGTTTTCCTTAAGTGCAGAAAAAGTACATAAATAGCCTTACTTTTTAGAACAACAGATATAATGTGAAGTATTAAAACAACAGTTTACAACATCATAAATGGTAGCCTGCTTTCTTTGTAAAATAAAGGAATTTGGACTTCAAGCTTGTTTCAAGAGCATAAATAACATTAATGCTCCATTAGGGTAATTCTTCAGTATCTATGTAGCAGAACAAGTATAGTGAAAAAATATCAAACCCAAGTATTTTTAAAATCTGACAGCTTCACAGGGTACATTTTAAAGAGAGTATCACCTGGTTTACCTACTAAAACTAAAATCAATATATTATAGCACCTGAATCTTACCTACTTTGTGCTACTGCTGAGAATTAAGGGAAAGAGAAAAATCATTATCCACAGTGAGGGAGCCAAGCAAGCAAAAACTGAAGGAAGGCACATTCTTCTGACCTCAGATGAACCCGCAACACGTAAAATGCACATTCTTATGAACTGTAGAACAATTCTCAGACAGACACAATGAAAGCCTGCCTGTTATTTTATGCAGGTGACTATCCCCTTTCAACAAAGGACAAGCTGCATTGATCGCTTACTGCATTTACCTATTAAGGAAGCACATGGCTCCCCACGCTGCAGTGCATTTCTTATTTGTTTAGTTGAGCAGCTGCTTCTTTCCTTGATCTTCTGCTGCAGCTGTGGGACAAAGTGAAAGATCTGGCTGCCTTTTGCCATGGTGCAGTGGTTCCTGGTCATCCGTGCCTTTCGAGGAGTGAGCTCCAGGGTCATGGGCTGTTCTTCAGGAAGCTTTGTTTCCTGCACTCACAATATTTACTTGAAGCTGACAAGTCCATCCTTCCAGCAGGACATAAGTGATGTGGGAGTCACACAGTATGAAGTGCATTTGGTAATTGAAGCCAGTCCTGCTTAGGGCTTTTGAAAGGAAGCATGAAGCCTTGCATTCAACCGAGTTGTCAATGGGGCACCAGTGAAGAGAAAGAAGACAGACTCACATGCTTTCTGTGGTCTGTGTCGCTGGGTAGATGGGCTGCTGTGATTTGAAGCAGCTGTAAATGTGATCTTAATATTGCAGAAGTCTTTGATTGGAGTGTTTCAGTCTCTGGTTGGCTTCTCTCTGCAGTCCTACATCAAGGCGACATGGTGCAGAGCAGGGAAGGAATCCCTGGACAACCATGAGCACAGAAAGAGAACTCCAAATCTCAGCTGACAATGCTAACATATAACATGAGGTATTTTGTTGCCTGTTTTTAGACCTCTCATGCAGGCAGTCTATAAAAATTTACACAGAGAAAACAGAAATTCTAGAAAAAATTCTTTCCTGAGAAAACGTGATTGTTGATATTTAGTGCTACATGTACATATCCTGTGTATCACCCCCATGATGTTTATTGTCCCAGTTATTGCCTTGAGGAAAGCATTAGCTACTCAGAATAATTCAGCATTAAATTAAAATTTTATTTGCAACCTTACACTGCTGAGAAGACATTATATGGAGAGAGGACAGGATATTTTTATTTTTCACTCTGATCTGTCTTAACTCATCCATTTAAATTAGTAGCCTTGCTGATAGGGCCTGACCTGCCAACTGATTGAAGTCACCCTCCTCCATAACCATATCACAGTCTAAGGACACTTTCAGAAAAACAAACCCGTGTAATCCTGTGCCCATCTCACAGATGGAATGTGCCAGACTTGAGTAGTCCCACAGACCAGTTTGCTATTAAAAGGAGGCTTGAACTGAAGAGCTTTCCTGGATCAAGTGCTGTCTAGGGTACAGAAAAGAAGCCAGCTAAAGATATGTTGGCTTTGTGGCATCTCTAAAGTGTGGCAAAATGTACAGTAGTTGCTCTGTCAGCTGAAGCAGATGGCCTGGGAGACATCAGGCAGGTTTCCATCCACTCCTTAGCTCACTCTAACTTTTGTAGAACATGTGCAACCCTCCACATCTACTGTGAATCTAGGAAGTCCCAGGACAGTCATCAAATGTGAGAGACCCATATTTCCCGGGCCTGGGGAGTTATGTGATCTATGTCTTAATGCTTC
This sequence comes from Megaceryle maxima, assembly GCA_024605025.1. Lineage (NCBI taxonomy): Eukaryota > Metazoa > Chordata > Aves > Coraciiformes > Cerylidae > Megaceryle > Megaceryle maxima. The sequence continues at coordinate 62,040 of JANHGN010005886.1, read as the reverse complement.
TAACAAAGGGATTCAGACAAACTGATCTGAAGTGTTAATAAAAATGGAAGCTGCATCTGCAGAGCAAATGTGTGGAGCTTCTCAGAAAGCACGTTGCTTGTTATGATGAATAAAGTCTCAGAGGAACTTACAGCAAGGCAATAGAAAACCAAATATTTTTCCCTTTCCCTACACAACCCTTTGCTGGAATAACTAATCTCAATAAAATGTGCATCCAAAAAGCTGTCATTTTTCTTCATTTTCTGTCCTGTCATTTACAGTGAAGAGTTCATCTGTGACTTAGGTACATCTGCAGTTATTTTTTTTCTCTCAGATTTTATTTGCTTTAGCCAAATGGGAAACCCACACTCTGGTTTGCTGAGGCAGCTTCTGCCTTGTGATTGATGGCCATTCAAATTTCATGTTTGCATACCTGTGGCTGACACCTCCCATCCTGCATGACATCAAAGGGAAGCAGTGTTGACTGGCATCTTAATTCAAGGCTCCTGTTCTCTGTGCTTGGTTCTCCCAGGATTGCTGCACTTGCTGAATTTTCTTCCTGTCACTGTGTGTGTGCTGAGCTGATGACCCTGGCCACTCACATCCTCCCACATGGAGAAGGTTGCCTAATGTTGGCTTCATTCTTCTGCTTTCATCTGCTGGTGTCCATATGATGTCTTGGCACATGAGAGTTTGTTATTTTCACTAAGCCTTTAGTGGTGTGTAACATGTTTCTTAGAGGTGGGCTAAAGTGGGGGTGAAGACCTGAGGTCTGTTCACAGATTCAAGTCACACTGCAGTAATTGGGCTTGTCAAGATACATATGAATCAGGCTGTGCTGTGATATCAGGTGAATTGTTCATTACTTATGCACCCAGGAGAGATTTCCAGGAAATGTCAAGATCATCTTTTTATTTACATTATGGTAATGCCTCAGGCATCAGTCATGACTGAAGCGTCATGTCAGAAATGATGCACACACAAAGAACCCTAGAACCTAGAAAGTAGGCATCACAAAGAAGGTATGGAAGAAAGGAAATCCTGCTTTTATGCTTATGTGATGTTCTAGGAACAGAGGATTGGAAGAGACCAACTCAGTCACTAAGCTCAGTGCACCACAGCTGTGGGCAACTAGATGTCTAGGTGTCCACAGACCATGTACTTCAAAAGAACAAAAGTACTGTTATTCAGCACGACTTGTGTTCCTAAGCATCCTTAGTGTGAGACCCTAGATCCAGCAAGATGATCTAGCATAACCTTGCCTAAAATTTCAGGGAAGAAAACTCTCTATCTAAACGTCCTGTCTACTGAATGGATCGGTAACACATCTCTCTTTTCTAGGCTGACTACTTAGATGGTTAGCTCCACTCAGAGATGGTAGGGGTCAGGATGGTAGCTGGTGAGTGGACAGCACCTCCAGCACCTTGCACATCTGATCACTCTTTAGCCTCTGGAGGTTTAAGTCCCCAGTATGAGTTACCAAGAGAGTGACAATACTAAAAGACTACAAGATTTTCTGCATGAAATTACTGCTTATATCTCCAGAGCAAGATAAGCCAATGTGAAAACAGAAAAGCAGTATTTCTGGGTCCTGGACATGCAGATTGAAAAGGGAGAGTCTGCTCTGTAGAATAGATTTGATTTTTTCAGCTGTGGTCTGATGCAGAATGCACAAACTGTCCTGACAGAAAACTGTAGCTGAGACAGATAAACTGAAGCCATTTCAGACTGTGAAGGCCAAATTCTTATAAATCCTGCTTAACTACAGCACTGAAACTTGTACTCAACTCACTCTGGAGGAGAAATTCCAAATCTGCATCTCTCTTGGCACTTTCTACTGGTTCTCTGAAATATCATAGCTCCCAGACATGGCTGCTGAGTATCCCAGTGCACAAGCCCAACTTCTTCCAGTAAGAGATGTGTCATATAACCACCCATGAAAGTGAGGTATCTCAGGATAATTAATTCTACTCCAGGAGCTGGGAGACTGCCTTATATGTTTTGCTATATTGTTACAGTACCCTAACTCTCTTTATTAGAGGTTTGCCTCTGCAGTTAAATGACTTTTAAAAAATAGTATTAGAAGAAACAGGAACTTTGTGAGTGAATATCAATCCACTGCTTTAATCACAGTATCATTTTTCCCCTCAATAAAATCCCAAAGTCTTGATCAAATTCAGACCCGCTTCATTTTTACATCTACAGAAGCTCTTTCAGAGTAACATTTAAAAGACAATTAAAAAATAAATGTTATGCTTCTCTACAAAAGATCTAAAATATATGTGTGATATGCAGTCGAGAATACATTCACAACCAAAGAGGCTTGGATGGCATTGTTGGTGTCTCACAATCGAGGATACTGAGTATAAAATTAGGAAATCAGTGGTCTGTGGATAAGTATATGACCTTCCTATTTTCTCTGCGGCTAGGTTTTGGGTCTCACAGTATCAGGTTTTGGCTAGGAAATCAATGAGGTTTGCCCAGTTGTAAGTGGGAAGACTTTGGCCTAGAGATTGTTTTTTGTGTAATTTGATTTTTTTGTTGTTGTTGTTGCATTTTGTTTTGTTTTGTTTTGTTTTTTGTTTAAACCTTCAGGCTGCAAAAAGTATGTGGGAAAGGAAGCCCTTCTACTAATGGTCATATTTTCAAATTTGGCCCAGATTACCACTGATTAAAAATCTTCTCTATCTTCTGATAGCTGTTGCAATTTATGAGAGAAATGCAGCTGAATTCCAAGTGGAGAAAGCTCTTGAAGCTGCACCTCTCTGGTGAGCCATCTTGAGGCTGACCACTGCAAAAACCAGAACTGCTCACTCTCCCAGGAGTGTGGGATCCTTCAGGGTTACTCTCAGAACAATGTTCACTTACCCTCTCGGTGCCCTTACGGGACTTTTTCTGAGATAAATATTTCTGGTTTCTAAGACTCTGCTCATAAACATAAACTTCACTTTACATTTTGTAATAATACAGAAAAAAAATTATATTCCGAGAAACCGCAAAGAAAAACCCAGAGAGCATGATACCAGAAGAAAAAACATAGCATCCTCACATGAATATTGGTCTTGGCAGTTGCACTGCAGTATCACTAATCCTGTTAAAATATCTAAAATTACTACTCCATCAGTATTATTACCTGCAGGGGAGGAGAGAGACAGAAGGAGAAGTTCCTGGCTTGGTTCAGAAAAACAAACTGTCAGAAGAATTGTAATGGACAAGGGTAGAAGGTTTAACACTGGGATCATCTGATCCATTTTATCCCTTATAAGTTAGGAGAGAAGTCCAAGCAAATCACATCATCCTCCTTCACATGCAATGGAGGAAAACCAGGCATTTGCAGGTTGTTATTTATCCCTCCTGCCCTAAACATGAATTACTGTGAGGAAGGGCTCGTTTCTATCTCTCAAGCCTAGGTTCCCATCACAGCCCTTTATGGCCAGTTTTTATTTAGGTTAAGTTTGACAGGATGAATTCTACCCTGAATGACTTTGGAGAGTTCACATTTCTTCACATCAGGGGCACTTCTCAATCAAACGTACTTGATAGAACAGGTTCACTTGTACACTAAACCCTTTAGCACATATGTATGAGGGATTATATCCTGCAAAACAGGCATGGATTTCATGTTCCTCGGTAGGTATGACATTAAACATGAGTTCCTACAGAGATAGCAACACTCTAGGGGATAAATATCAGGTTGAATGGATAAAAAACTGAATACTTTGAAAAAGTAGCAGGTAATATTATCTCTCAATAAGGTATTACAGAAACCATTACTGCTATCTCTTTCCAGTTCTCTTACCCTTCTTTCCAAAAGGATGAACAAAACATCCTGAGGGTGGTGGAGCACTGGAACAGGCTGCCCAGGGAGGTGGTTGAGACCCCATCCCTGCAGACATTCAAGGTGGGGCTTGACAGAGCTCTGAGCAACCTGCTCTAGGTGAGGCTGTCCCTGCTCTCAGCAGGGGGGTTGGACTGGATGACCTCTAGAGCTCTCTTCCAACTCAGACAGTTCTATGATTGTATGATTCTATAAAAGAAACGAAGCAGAGCAATGTTTATATTACTGAGAAACAAATAACATGCTGTAAGGCTCAAGGTGTGGGTTTAGTTTCTCTTCTGGTTTTATTTTTGGTTGGTTGGGGTTTTTTTGTTTTTGTTTTGGTTTTTTTGTTTGTTTGGTTTTGGCTTGGTTTGGTTTGTTTTTTTGTGTTCTTTTTAGTTGGTCCACAGTATGGTTTAAAACTTTCTCATCTTCTCTGGGAAACAAGGAGAAATATTAGACAGTGAAAGAAGGGCAAAATGAAACTCAGTTGCAGCGCAACATTTTTGTCAGGTTAATTTGCTTATTTGAGATGTGGCAGATTTCCCATTGATGATTTTCCTTAATAGAGGTCTGGTAGTGTCCCTGAGATATGAAAGACACAGAGTAGATCACTTTAAAAAAGTGAGGAGTCTAGCATTGGTACACACCTCTCCAGAAAAATAATACTAATAACAAACTGGTCCTAAACTTCTGAAAAGCTTTGGTAATTAGAGGCTTACTTCAGTCCCAGACTGCCCAAAGTCTTCTTGCTTCTCTGTGCTGACCTCCCAACTTCCAGCAAAAACATCCTCAAGGTACATTTTTACTCTTTCTGAAATATGCTACAGTGCCATGGCATGAAGAAATCCTGTTGTTCAACTGTGCAGAAAGTAGGTGCCAAACAGCATTCCTACCATCCCCATTCTGCACCATCTTCTAGAATTCTCCCTTGAAAAATGTGCACATCTGGAGGAAGTGTCCTTTCCTGGGGCATTAAAACATCTTGTTTTAACATCAAAGAAGAAATAATGTATGTATATATCTATATGTACACATATATACACACACATATATGTGTGTATGCTTGTATGTTTCAGTAGTTTCTTGCAGAAGACAATAAGCATAACTTCTAGTCCTTGCATGTTCTTCTAGTTAACTAATCCCAGAATCACAGAATTTTCACAGTTGGAAAAGACCTCTAAGATCACCGCATCCAACTGACAACCCTCCCCAAAAGAACCCCAAGACCCCACCTCACCATCCCACTAGAGCATGTCCTGAAGTGCCTCATCTACACATTTTGTGAATAACTCCAGGGATGGTGGTGACTCCTGAACCTCCCTGGGCAGCCCATTCCAGCACCTGGCTACTCTTTCAGTAAAGAAATTCTTCCTACTATCTAATCTGAACCCCCCCTGGTGCAACTTCAGGCCATTTTCTCTAGTCCTGTGGCTATTTAATTGAGAGAAGAGGCTGCACCCACCTGACTCCAGGTAAGGAGTGACAAGGTCTTCCCTCAGCCTTCTCTTCTCCAAACTAAACTTCCCTCAGCCACTCCTCACAGGACTTATTCTACAGACCCTTCACCATCTTCCTTGCCCTTCTCTGAACTTGCTCCAGGAACTCAATGTCTTTCTTGTGGTGAGGGGCCCAGAACTGAACACAGTCCTCAAGCTGCAGCCTCTCCAGTGCTGAGTACAGGGGCACAATCATTTCCCTTCTCCTGCTGGCCACACTATTTCTAATACAGGCCAGGGTGCCATTGGCCTTCTTGGCCACCTGGGCACCCTGCTGCCCCATATTTAGCTGGGTGTCAACCAGCACCCCCAGGTCCTTTTCCTCTGGGCAGCTTTCCAGCCACTCCTCCCCAAGCCTGTAGCGTTGCCTGGGGTTGTTGTGAACAAAATGCAGGACCTGGCACTTGGCCTCGTTAAACCTCATACCATTGGCCTCATTCCATTCATCCAACCTATCCAGATACCTCTGCAGAGCCTTCCTACTTTCAAGCAGATTGACACTCCCAACCAATTTGGTGTCATCTGCAGACTTGCTGAGGGTGCCCTCGATCCCCGCATCTAGGTTGTTGATAAAAGTATTGAACAAGACTGAGCCTTGGGGGACACCACTGGTGACCGTCCACTAACTGGATTTAACTCCATTCACTACAATTCTCTGGGCCCATCTGGCCAGCCAGTTTTTAACCCAGTGAAGAGCAGACCTGCCTACTCCATGGGCCACCAACTTCTCTGGGAGAATGCTGTGGGACACGGTGTCAAAGGCTTTACTAAAGTCCAGGTAGACAACATCCACAGCCTTTCCCTCATCCACTAGGCAGGTCACCTAGTCATGGAATGAGATCAGGTTGGTCAAGCTGGGCCTGCCTTTCCTGAACCCATGTTGGCTGGGCCTGATCCCCTGGCTGTCCTGCACTTGTCATGTGAGTGCACTCAAGATGAACCTCTCCATAATTTTTCCAGGTACTGAGGTCAGGCTGGCAACTATGGTAATGGCACTGTGAGACATATATAGTTTCATCATTGTAATCTCTCTACAGCGAGATAAATATTTAAAGTTAAATATTTAAAAGCAGAGGAAGGGAACAAGAGATTGCTTCAATTCTTAGGATACTTTCTCAGGCAACTTTTCTAAGATCCTTTTCAACAAGATATATCTATTTTTGGTTTTTATTTTGCTAAACTATGTTGTCATTGACTATCTTAACTAATTTATCTATCATACAATCACATTTTGTACAGTGTTTCTTAATAATTCTCTGAAGTTTAAAAAAAAAAAAAATTAGATTTTTGCTTTTTTTACCAAAGTTAAAATAAAAACCTAAATAAATAAAATACCTGAATATAATCTGTCTCCTAAATAAAACAGATCTGCCCATACCCTTGAACTAAGTAAGGGAGAACTAAGGAGAAGACATTTAGAGAAACCCAATTCACTTGCAAGAGAAGAGGGAAAGGCAAAAGAAGAAGAGGAGATACTTTCCTGGCAATTTTAAATGTTGGGGTTTTTTTCTAAGGGCCTGGTGCAATTCTTATGCATATTGGTCAGACTAATTTTTATGACTTTGAGATATGGACCACGGATAAAACTCCACAAAGGTTATACTGTGTTTTTCCTCCCTCATGGTAACAAGCCCCTTTTCCAGTTTATATTCTAAATTAACCCCACCAACAGAAATAGCCCAGCATGAGATGTGTGAAGGTCACTGACAGAAATCCCTTCTGCAGGGAAGGTTTGTGAGGCTGCCTGCATGCGGTGGACATCCTGAGCAGGCACAAGGGCAGTGAATGTGCAGCTTAGCTTCCCATGTGCTACATCAGCTATTGTTATGAACACAATTAGCTGACAAAATGATTTCTCCAGTAAAATAAGTAGAACACGATGAGTGATTTGAGAGATACAAAAGGTGAAAAAGTGCCTTTTCTTACTTTTTCTGCTGATAAAAGTAATTTCAGGTACAAGACGCATCATTTTTTTTGTATTTTATTCCCTTATCTGACAAAAGGAAAGTTGCAGCTTTTTTTTTTTTTTTTTTTTTTTTTTTCTTTTTTTTTTTTTTTTCTC
>JANHGN010005886.1:29527-42112 GCA_024605025.1 Megaceryle maxima | reverse complement strand
CACAAGGATGATCAGGGGGCTGGAGCACCTCTCCTACGAGGACAGGCTGAGGGAGCTGGGATTGTTCAGCCTGGAGAGGAGAAGGCTGCAGGGAGACCTGAGAGTGGCCTTCTAGTACCTGAAGGGTGACGACAAGAAGGCGGGAAAGGGACTGTTTACAAAGACCTGTAGTGACAGGAGGAGAGGCAATGGTTTTAAACTAGAGAAGAGTAGATTTAGATTGGATGTTAGAACCAGTTCTTTACCATCAGTGTGGTGGAACACTGGAACAGGTTGCCCAGGGAGGTGGTTGAGGCCCCATCCCTGAAGACATTCAAGGTGGGGCTTGACAAGGCTCTGAGCAACCTGCTCTAGGTGAGGATGTCCCTGCTCTCAGCAGGGGGTCAGACTAGATGACCTTTAGAGGTTCCTTCCAGCCCAAAACATTCTATGATTTTATGATTTTATAAAATTTACTGAAGGGAAAGACCCAAAACATCCGAGTTATTATATCAGAAGACTTTATCACTTTGAAAGATGGTTTCAAAAGTGTGGTGATAAGACCCACAGCAAACACCAGGGTCTTCAATAGGTCTTTATGGAGAGATTAATCTAGGCAACCTATGTCAATGGAGAAAGACAGACTCCACTGGAGTCAATTCCTCCTTTAAGAGGGGCATTTTCTACCCTTTTCTCAGAACCTCTGACCCCAGAGCCTTTCCTTCTTACCTGCAACTGGCATGATTTATGTCCCTGATAAGGGCTGTACAAAGTCTATTAAAAATTCATACATTTTTGTTTGTCACGGTAGTCTTACCTCCAGAGGGTTTTTTTTAATTTACTGAAACACAAAACTTTGAAAACAATGTTAGTCATACCTGGGTGTTTGTAAATTCTCCTTTAAACAATCTTCCTATCACCATTTACCAAATCTCATCGTATCCTCCAGCATAGTTTTTCTTATGTTTGAAAAGACAGAAATACAGAAATAGTTGCTATCATATTTCCATCTCTTTGGATTATATTGTCAGGAGGCAACAACAACCCTATTTTCTGACTGTGCATGGCCAATGGATCAGAGACATCTGAAGGGACCTTTTCTCTGAGATCATTAAATTTATGTCGGTCATACATAGACTGGACCTAAATTCTTATGAGTATCTAGAAGAAGTCTGGTCTAGCACTTTGGAGAGCATGTGGCAGTGGCTTAAATAAATTTAAATAAATAGGAAGTTTCCAGCAAATAAATAGTATTGACTCTGATTTCTGTATGTTTCATTGTAAATGCTATAATATAAAATATTATTCCAGTGAGTCCTACAGAAGGATTTCAACCTTATCAAAACTGTTTTTCAGCTTTTCTCATGAAGCAAGTGTTTTAAGTGATTGTTGCTTCCCAAAATGAGTGGACTTCTGACATACAGACTTTGGGTGGAAAAAATGTTCCCCTGGAAACCATGCAAACAATATATATAGTTTTGTAACATGCTTCCTAAGTCCCAGTCCTCTCTCATACTGGTCAGCAATTTTTTATCACCATGCAGAACTGGTAGAGTTGCACTTCATGCACAAAGTAAAAGCCTTTTGAAAACTGCCTAAAGTGTGAGCCCTACTTTTCTGATCTCAAGATGAAAGGCAGCCCCTCGTTTCATAGGTAGTGTTATGTCTACTGCTGGCATCTCGTCAACCACAGGAATGTGTGGCACACAAAGCAAATAAGTTACAAGCATATCTAAACACCACCTTCTGCCTCCCCCCATTGTTATGAGAATGGCTTGTATTATACTCAGCTCTCCTTTGATGAGACAGATTTTGCTCTTCATGCCAAAAAGTTTGTTTTGAACAGAAAATAGAAATAAAAGCACATTTTTAATAAAAGCAAGATTCTGCATGTTGGTGTTGGAAGTTACAGTAAAACAAAAAGTTCTTGTATAACAAGTTAGTGATAGATCCACAGAGGTAGAGAAAAGGTGCTGATCTGTGGGGAGCAGGGGGGCTGGAGTCATCCTGTGAAGCAGTACTGGGAGCACCAGGATGAACCCAGGTCTTGCACTTCATCTTTTGCAGAATTCTAATCCCCTCCTGAAAAGGCTGTTATTTTGGAGCATTTTGCCTTGAAAGGTAACTTGGTCTCCCTTAGAGTGAGTGTATAAGAGAGATTATAGGGGCAAGACCCCAGCCCTAATTTAGCACATGTTTGTGCAAAGCTGACTCTGTATCCAACCAGATAATGTGTTTAACTTGAAGCATCCCTCTGACACGTGTTACGCAATGTCCATTTGAGCCAACTTGAACACTTGGCTTAAGACAAGCATCCCACATAGAAACACTGCTTTTTTACACTCCTACTGGGTAGTAAGAGAAATGGAAATACAACCAGACCTTTTTGAATATTTACTTTTAAAGGGAGGGATGAAAAACCTTCATCATGTAAGCGATGTGTGTATACCTTCAGGCAGAATCATCCCCTTTCCAGGAAAGCTTGATACATTATCAAGACTTTTCCTTTAAATCCCATTGAGACATAGTTTATTTAGCAGATGTTAGGTGGTGGTCAGGAAGGTTAGCAAAAGAGTAGATGTGAAGATGAAAAAAAGTTTGCAACACTTAAGTACATGAGCAAAGCTGTGTCAGCTGCTGTTACCTTTGTTTTATAAACTATGCTATGTTAAAAGTTATAATAATATAAAGAAATGAAAGCCTGTCTCTAGAACCATCTTTGCTTCTCATATGGCCAGAATACTCTATCAAGAGACATAAGTAAGGAATATGCTCTACTATCTTCTGATCAATACTTCAGCTAACATAAAGTTGACAAACATTGTCCTGTTTTTCACACAGTAAAACTCTGGCCTGCTAGGATTTCAGAGACCCACCTGCAAGACAAATCAACCTGGCAATAGTACTGTCTATAGAAACTTCTTGTAGCATATCAGTGACATCTGTCAGAGTTTTCCTTAGCAGACAAGTATGTAATGCAAAGATTCTAGAGATGCATGTTGACAACAAAACAGATTTTTCCATGTGAGAAAAATTCTTCTTTTATTTTATTTATTAATTCCAAGTAGAAACAAGGAAGATGCATCTGTATTTACATAACTGAAGTTTACAGTAAGGTGTATTTGAAGCAGAACTTCTTTTCTAATGCAGTTCTGATGGACCAAACATTTAGAAATGTCCACCAATAACCTTCTCAAATAAATAATCTACTCCAATTCATAGCACTCATTGGATGATGCTATCACCCAACTCTGTCATTAAAACGAGACCTTGTTGCCTCTTGCCAGGAAGGTTAAAAAGAGTTGGAAAGGTAAAAGCATAAAGAAGAAGGCTGTACATCTTTCCTGCAGACACTAAGAACTACTTTTGGATCTACTTTTTCATAACTTGGCTTTCATTGATTGTGGAGTGGTACTTCCTGACAAATTCTTTTCTGCACTAAGCATCCGCTAACATGTAACAAAATAAATTCAACAGCTGAGTTTACGTGCTCCTAGGAGAAGACAAAATATTCTGCTAGCCCACTCTCCCCCGTTTATGATGCTAACAACAATAGAAGAGCTCCTGTTAGCTCTAAAATTTGGTTTCAATGAAGTACATATCATGGCCCTCATACTCGGTCCCTCCCTGTTTGAAAAAGGAGGGGAAAAGATCTTTTTGGCATAGAAGGTTATCTCCAGGCTGGAAGAAAGGCTTGGATACAGGGAATGCCAATAAAATATCTTGTCCAGCTAATTAGCTTTCTCTTCAAGGTGAAAAAAGACTGATGGGTATCAGGCTAAGCAAGTTACTAGTGTTAAATGGGTCAATAGTTTGCCTTTCACTGCCTGTCTAAGCAGACAGATGATTTCATACAGTAAAGTCCAAGCTTGTGAGACTGCCAGCTTCGTTTCACAGACTTGGTTATTTCAAGTGAGTTTTAAGAAATGCTTGATAAAGCTTTTTCAACCAGGACATCAACCTTCTGATATGTTTCTTAAAAGCATGCTTAAGAATAGATATCCAAAGTAGAGCACACTGGAATTTTGAGTGCACATGCCAGTTATTATGTGCAGATACTTTATTTACTCAAGCATATGGCAAATGTGAAAGTTTGGGGGTTTTTGCATCCTGTTTTTAATTGACTCTTATGTTTGCTCTTGCATTTTAGGTATTAGAATGCACAGATCGAACTGTGTGATTGAATGGACTTGAGCAAAGAACTAGTTTGCCTCTCCTGTGAAAATTATCAAGCAAAAAAAAAAAAAAAATTCACATGCTTTTTCAGAACAAACCCGAGATTTTCCAACTTTTTAGTTCCTTATATAATTCCCAGCTGTTCTAACCTGAATATCCTTAAGGCACTTAGATGAAATACCCATGACCAACACTTTATTCACCCTGGTTCAACCAAAAAACTGGAGCACCAGTGTAGGTATTTCAGATAAGGGGAGAGGAGATGACTGTAATGTGTCTTTTATTTATCTCAATCTGTATGTACAATTGATCATTAGTTTTTGGAGGGAGTAAAAAAGTGCTATTAGCAAATCACAGTGTCTGAGTTGCTTGCTCACTCACCCACTCATCCAGCAGTTACTTACTTAATCAAGGCTCAAAAGCCCCAGCAACAGATGCTAGCCCTCATTAGGCTTTGCAAGACCAAAGCCTGAGCCTTTGTTCCGGTCTGAAAAGCAGGGGGTTAATGAAAGAGCCCACCCATGCCAGCTACCAAGGAACATTTGTTATTGAGTGACTGAAAGTCAAATCAGTGCTCCAAGTACACCACAACAACAACCTTGACTGCTGTTTGCTATATCTTAGTGAACACCTTAGTAGCTGTGTATTAGATCTCAGGCATCTCTCCCTGAACAGAAACCCCATCCTTGTATGTTTGTCTCCACAGAAAACAACATTTATCTTGATATTTTGTCTGAAAATTTCTGCCCATCTTTACCTCACTTAGCAAAAGTTCAGCTATTTATCATGTCTTCTTTCCAATCCCAATTTCCTGGCCTTAGTTCCTTGCTAACACCAGGATCCACCATTTCATCCTTTTTTTCTAGTCTTACCTAATTCTGTTGGCTTCATTTTTCATTGCTTTACCCTGTAAGTAGCAGAGGACAATATTCACAGGTCCTAGATGATTAATAGCTTGCAGATTCCAAGTGTAACAAGAGTCTTTGTCTCTTGTACCCAAACTTTCTTAAAAGTTCAAACCCTCCTAATGATACTGACCTGTTTCTAGGAACTTACTCAAGGATTTACAATAGATCTGAGATTTTATCCATGCTAAATCCCATCATGTGGTTCTGAGGTTTATTTTCACTACCAGATTATGGCATGAGAGGGATCAGATGACTTGGGACCCACACTCTCAACACAGTCTTAATTCTTCAAGGAAGACCTCCAAGAAAATCTCCCCTCCTGTCTCCTCAACTATAGATTTTACTTTGTAGTGTGTTATACTTTCCATGGGATATTTCTGGAAACTGTTGATTTTCATTTAGCTCATTCCTGGATTTGCTTAAGGCTCAGTTGTTAATGATGTATACATACCTTTAATGAAAATATAATTTAAGAATCTAATAACATGAGAGCAGGGAATGAAGAGAGCAGGGTTCATGTTACTGCCTTTGTTCACATTAAATAGATGTGCCAGTCCTCTGATTCCTCAGGAAGTTTTATACAAATCTTTCAGCCCTTTATACTTTATTCCCTTAGACAACTGCCCAAATTTAGTAGGACAAAGAATTGGTTGGACAAAAAGCACACTGTATCCTGCCCACTTCACTTTATTCCGTGGGTGTTCTTAGGCTCCTCCTGTGGATGCCCAAGTGCACAGCTGGCAAAAGCCATTGTTCTGCTCTCTTCAAGTTGATTGCTGCCCTCTGCCCTGAACAGCAGAGCTTATGTCTTTCTCATACCTATTGAGCAGAAAGGCCTTTCAGTGAAACAGCATCCTCTTAAACCACTCAAAATATAAATTGTGAGTGAATTCCAACTTTTGCTGATGCCAAGGTGAAAAAAAGTTCTTTGTCTTAAAAGATATTTTTCTCTTCTTGTGACTAACCATTTACAAAGCAACACCTCTGAGAAGTCCAAACACAATTTTTTTTGCCCATGCAATCAGCAGGATAAATTCAAATCCCCATAAACGTATGCATGTGCACACACACGCTCACACACAAACTTGTGTTACATGGAAAGTTAACCAACAAAAACTTTGGGACATAGGAAGATTTAGCTGGCTCCAGAAGTTCACCTGGAATGCCATTTGAAAATTCAGTCTCCAAACATGTAGATACTTCTGGTGGGTCAGACATGGAATGAAAATGTCTATTATGTCTATCAATAGGCAGAATTTAGGTTGTTTGAGATCATATTTTCCTGTTTTCTATGTTAAAAACACAATCCATCTTTTACCCTTGCAGATTTATATGCAGTTTCATGAAAAGCCAATACAAATGGTGGTTTGTGCATTTCAGAACAGATTCTGAGCCTAAAATTGGCTTTGGAGGGATTTTGTATGGGGAGACATTTTTATGGTGATACAATTGTTTGTGATTCTTGCTTGTGTGTTCCTGCTGTGAAAAATTCATCGGTGTCTAATTTTAGGCTCCTTAAAACAATAATTAAAAAAAAAAAAGAAAAAAAAAAAATCCTTATTTGAGTATGTAGGAAATATGAAGCACCAGAAACACACACAATAATTCAAATTCCTGTTAGGCTTTTGCAAGCATAATGATGGAACAATCCATTCCAGATATCTGACAGCTTATCATAATTATTTGGACACACAGTGCAGAAGTGGAGCCTGGAAAATTATATAAGGTCTATGGAGTTTGGACTTAGGCATGTGACCTACCCAGTATTCATGTCACAGAAAAAAATCCTACATGGTTTAGCAGCATTTAGGTCATGTCCCTGCTCACTCTAAGAGAGAACAGAAGTTTTAATTAGTCTTTCTGAGGCTCTTATGTTGGATTCTGTTTTCTCAGTTAGGTTCGTAACTTCGATTTCATCACTTTTATGCTCCCCAGTGAGAAAATCTTAACCAACATTTTAAAAATAAAATGCAGGTAAAGTTTTTGTGTGTCAAAGATGCTGCATCATTCTGTGTAGATTTCTTTTGCTTGGGTTAAGGTGTTGTACTGGATGTAATCTGAGTTCAATAAACATTCCTTTACAGGGCAGACATATTCCAAAATGCCAGTTAGGTAAGGTTAAATGAGGTAGAAAGGGAAGAATAATTTGCCAGCTGTGTTTAAGGTAAACAGAATGCCTCTGGTTTTTATTTATTTATTTTAAAATAAAAAGTACTTTAAAGTTTAAATTAGAATGGTGTAGCCAGCAAATGATCTGGAAGTTTAAAAAGTTCTGAAAGATAGGGGGCTTGGGGGTTGTATTTTTGCCAAGAACTTGACAAGGACAAAGAGGGAGGGGAGACCTCTCACAGTTTGAAGATAAGAACAGATAGTAATATTTTGATACGTAAAATAATAAATATAATTACCATTGGCTTGCCATTGGCAATGTTAACTTTTCAGAGACAGAAATAATATTCAGAATTTCATCAGGCTGTAAATAATCTAATAAAGTTTCCTTTAAGTTTTGCAGAGCCAGTGAAGAATCATTAGAGCAAAAAAACTACTAATAACAAACACAACCTCTGCTAATAACCTTGTATACATCTCAAAGTTATTGCAAAATCTTAGTGTCAAGAACTAAGAACACAGGCTCTCATCCAACAATTCTGTGTTCATGGACAAGTCTTTATCATCACACAAAAATCCTTGTTGATGTCAAATTTTAATCATTTGCAGATCTGAACACAGGACTTTTCTTCTACGAACAGCACACTTCCTTCTACCTACTGTATTCAGGATACCATCTGGTCCTACCATGGTAAAATTATTTTCAAGGATGAGACTTGGGAACTTTTAGAATTGTATCATCCATTTGGTGAAGGAATCATCTAATCCATAAGAAGTTATTTCTTCTTCAAAGAATAATCAATATCCATTGCATTTCATGCTACACCCATCATCCCTCAAATTTGTTCAACTGTGTGTTTTGTCTGCTTCTTTTAATGTAAAGCTGAGACTGGGGTCTGACCCTCTCATTCTTGTTGCACTTAAACTATTTCTGGCCCTCAAAGTTATTTCTGAGATTGATAGTTGACATGATAGTGCATATGTAAAGAGAAACATTTTTGTGGCATAAATTTGGTAAATGCCAGTCAAACTGCTTTTTTGTTATTTCAGAGTGAAAATATGGTGCTAAAATATGTTCTAAATCCTTTGTGAGGTACTCAGATTACTCAGAAATTACTTGATTTTTGAAACTGTAGTGACTTAAGGGGTAAGAATGAATTCATTTCCATCCAGAATTTAAATAATGATTTGGATATCTTATGACATACGGAATGATTACTGATATATGCAATCAAACACCATATTTTGCTTTGATCTGTATTTTTGGAGTTTGGCAAATGGAAATACTAGATGCAATACTGTGACGATGTATTTAAACACACAAAAATGAAATCATGAGTTGTGTATCTACATGTGTTGCAGATTGTTCCTCCAATACGTAGATATGGATACAATTAAGTCATATAAATCACTACATATGTACATTGGCTCCATGACTTTAAAATTAACATTTTGCTCTTACAATCTCAGTCACTTTAGTAGTGTCACAGAGGGACTCTTAAATTTGCTTTCCATTAACTGTTAAACATTCATAGATATGTTTGCTATCAATCCTTTCCTGACAAGGTTTATTTAAATAAAGATGGAAAAAACCAAAACAAACCAAAACATTGTTTTGTTTTATTAAATACCTGCTGAAAGTGACTTTATTCTCAAGATAGCAAGGTCAGAACATGTTAATTTCCACGAATTCAAATGTGGACAGCCATTACCCTGAAATATTAACATGACGGAGTAACATGAACTTCATTGCAAAAACACTTCCTAGGGCATCTGTTTAATCCACAGCCAAATGATAAACAGTCCTCTCAGGAAGACCTGTCCCTTTGCCCAGTGGAGTCCATTAGCCACTCAGTTTCAACACCTTCCAAAACTCCTTCTTGTTTGTTCTTTAGTAGGGACTCAAGTATGTGTTCATTTGATGATGGGAATGTTACCTTTACAATGAGAAAACTGTCAGATGCTTAGTTCAGGGGATATTCTGAAAGATAAATTCTATTAAAACAAACAAAAATGAGTTTGCTTGACTACAAAATTATCAATTTAGCTTGCTTTCAAGTAAAATAGTCCAAACTTTTAAAAACATACAAATCTTCAACACTATACAACAAGTATATGAAAACCAGTGCGTTAGTATTAATAGCCATTTATTTTTCTGCTGACTTGCTGTGATGATAGCAGAACATGCAGAACTGTTCCCAATGCTGGGCAGTTTCACTCCTGCAAAGGTTATTGCAAACATTTTCCTTGGTTTCATCCTTTGTGGATTTACACCCTTCCCTCTACATTTTTTGTTTTTGTGATGTTCAATTTGACAAGAATGTTAAACTGACCTTGATTTGATCTGAATTCCACTAAAAGATTATTCATGACCGGGGTTGACCTTAAAACTCAAGATCAAGGCTTAACTGTGGAGTCTCATTGTTTTTCCATTGAAAACACAAATGTTTAATGCTCTCAGCACTAGAATTTCCATTGACTATTCTCTTAAAATGTTTTTTCATAACTGAGTTATGATCTCTGAAGACACAAGTAGAAAAATTAAATATAGGAAGAATGTACTTTTTTTTTTTTATAAGATCAATTTTTACAGATATATATTGGACTTCAACATGTGAACTGAAGGACACATCATAATTCAGCAGAACACTTAAGCAGATGC
Source organism: Megaceryle maxima (assembly GCA_024605025.1). Classification (NCBI taxonomy): domain Eukaryota; kingdom Metazoa; phylum Chordata; class Aves; order Coraciiformes; family Cerylidae; genus Megaceryle; species Megaceryle maxima. The sequence continues at coordinate 32,278 of JANHGN010005886.1, read as the reverse complement.
TTAAGTGTCTGATCAGCCTCATTCAGAAGAGTAGCATGAAGTTGTCTGGGTTTTTCTGGTTGAAAATTATTACTCTAGAGCATTTTTGAAAGTGGTAGGTCAAGCAGTCAACACCACTGCAGTGGAAGATGATGGTACTCCTCCAGATTGACTAACAGCACAAGCAAGATTTATACTTGTGCTGCTGTGTAGCAACCTTTCCTTACTAGATTTTTAAAGCAGCTGTTCTCAGGGGAAGAAGAGTCAACTGTGAGGATCACTAATCTCCTCTGCTCGGCCAGTTCCTATGTTTTTACGTGTCCCTGCCAAACAGTGGTAATCTAAGCTTAAATTGCAGCATTCAAATTACCCACAAATAACAAACCTATCCTACAATACTTCTTCATTAAGCTCCTTTTTAAGCAAAAAGAGAGTGAAATCTGTATTGCCAAAAGTAGTGTATCTTCTATCCTTGAATGCATCACTTCCCACTCAGGTCAAATGACCAGTTTTATGCTGTTGATGACATTCTTTCCTTCAGATAGCTGACCCCAGTTTCCAAAATAGAATGTAACTCATGCAGAACTAGCCTGCCAGAGAGCTTTAGGTGACTTGCTAGAGCCAAGGACAAAGGAATTAAGTTGGACAAAATAAGTACAAAAACTCAGTCGGGGTCAGGAGAAGTCAAAAAGCCCGTCAAGAACAGCCCTGGAATCAGTTTGAAGGACAGTAAACAAAGGGTATCAGCTGTAAATATATTTTTGTTGTTATTAACTGGCAAAAGCTGCTGTTATTAGAAAAACAAAATAGCTAATCTTTAATCTCAGGAAATAAAACATTGATGAAGAATGTCCTCTCTGTATCATCTTTAGAAACTGTCATCTTATCTTGGACTGAGATCTATGTGTCAAATGGAGGTACTGATTGAGACAAACAAACTCAGTCCTCAAGCAAACATCCAGAAGACCGGGAGGCCCATGGCACCAATCCACATGTAGATGTGAAATAAGTTGTGGAAATTTAGGGGAGAATGTAAGGCAATGTCCACTACCTGCAAACTCATAGCCTACATGAAGCTGCAAAGAAATTAATTTGTTTGCTTTTCATAGCTCGTGCTTTCTTTAGCCTTTTCATTCTGTCATAGCAAAAGGCTTAATTCATCAAGAATGTGCTGATAGGACAGACCAAGTAATAAAACATACAAGCACACAGATTCTTCCCACCCAATGATCAAGAGGAAATGTAATTAACACACACTAGAGAAGCCAGGGTTGATATCATGAGGATGGTGCTCGCTGCCACTGAACAAGGCAAAGCCCACAGACAGTATGATCTCAGGTCTGCAACCTCACAAAGCCTCACGGAGGGTGCTAGATGAAGTGTCAAATAACAAACTTATCCACAGGAACCTGGTAATGAGCTTACCCCACAGGAAATTAAAAGCAATAAATTAAGGCACAGTCCACTTTCTCACAGCTTTAACCCACAATTTGCAAGCTCATCCTTAAGTAACAGTAAATAAAAAGATTTCATCATGGCAGAAGTATCTATTTTCTATGTGACTCCTTGCAGTTGATGAAATGCAAAACTATGCATCTCAGCTTTTTTTTTTTTTTGTCCTGCCATTCTAGTGGTTTTTACTTTCAGAGAAATCCTGCCTTAAAAAGTACACCTGGAATTACCTTAGATGTGCTGAGCCCTAAATAAATGACAATATTTCACAGCTGATATCTGAGGAACTCCTGATGCTTATTCTCACAATTCCCTGAGTATCTGTTGATGGCAAAAGTATTGTTCAGGTTTGAAGTCTTCCCTTTTGCTGTCCTGGGCAAACTTTCTCACCAATTTAATTTACAGTCATAGTGATGGTGTGAGAATCATCTTGCCAACTTAAGACTTGAGGCAATTTCACGTGAAGGAGGTGGTCAGCTGGACCAGTTTATGGCTGCACCAATTTTAGATCAAAGACTGCTTCTTTGCTGTAATATTTTAGGATTAGGGGATACAAAGATTACTTAGTGCCATTCTTATAATCTTTTCCAACAGGCTTTGCCTTTTGGTATCACCTGACAAAAATTCAGACTACGGAGTGGAAGCTGTGGTTTTCACTCAACTGTGACTATTTTCCTGTGTTCTGTAACAGCAGGATGAGTTCAGTACCAGAGATATCAACTCTACTTTCTTGTACTTTACTTATCTTTACCTCCAAAAGTAAAAAGCCGTGGCCATAAACTGTGATGTTCTGTGAGATCCTTTTATTGACCCCACTTCGTATTTGCTAGTTCATTTAATTTACACCTTCTGATCACACCTTAGATCCTTCCTGTCAATTCTGTTGTTGCAGAAATGTCAAAACAACTCTCCTAACAATGTTAGCTGAAAAAATTGTTAGCTTAGATTTTTTTTCTCCTTATTTTTATTTGAAGAAGAGGTGAGGAAAGTATAGAGAAATAAAGAGAACTATTTGAGGGTGGATTATTGGATAAAGCTTCAAGGGGCATTTGTAATTTTAAAAATTAATATTTCTGAATTTGGAAACAAGCTTTCCTCTTAAATCTTCAGTCAATAGTGTGGAAATGACAATCCACATAAAAGAGCTATCGGTCCGTCAAAGGGAGAAAACTGTCCTACTAGGGTATGCAATAACAGATTTCATTTAGGCTTTGGGAGTGTCTTGTCCCACTCGGTGGACAATGAGGGAGGTGAATCTTTGTGATCCCCTGTAAGAGGCTGTCCCTGCACGGCAGGGCGGCCGGGGTGGCAGAGTCACGA
>JANHGN010005886.1:16020-29427 GCA_024605025.1 Megaceryle maxima | reverse complement strand
ACACCTCTTCCTTCCAAGCAGGTCTTTCCAGACCTTATCACCTCACAAGGTTTGAGGCACAGGATAGCTGGGCTCTTACAGGGTGCAAGGAGCCCACTACTACATCTCTGACAAAGATCTGTTCTAAATGTGGAAGGAAGTGTGCAAGAGACAGGAGAAGCATTGTATGATACTTGCAGCAGTATGTACCATCAGCTTTAGGTAACATGTTTTGCAGGGACTTCCTGAGCTCATAACAGCATTTTTCTGTAAAGTAAGCCTTGATGGGCACAGAGAAACTATAATTTTTAGTTACTTTTTGATCTTATGATTTTTGGCATCTTCAGCAACCTGTAGTTATGGATTGTAAAAAGCTATTTATTTCTCTTTTGATCCCTCCTAGCTCTCTGCTGTGAGAAGCAATGAATAAATGATTACCTACTTACCTTCTCTATGCAAAACAGAATACAAAGATTGCTTTCAAATCTCTTCCCTCCTTTTACCAGACTGGGAAGCCCTAGTTTATGCAGTGTACTTCTATGATAATCATTCTTCACCACTATTATTCCTGTTGCTCTGTTGTATCTTTTCTACTACAGATTTTTAGACAGAAACTTAATGCCCACTTACTTTACTAAGACTTATGCCATAACATCGTGTAGTTTCTTGTTTTGCTGTGTCTCTTAATAGTTTCTAGTGCTCTATTTGTGTTTATGGTTCATGTTAGGCATTGATTTTTCATTTTCTCCCCCAGAAAATTACGCACTGCAAAAATTGACCTCAGGTTCTTTTTTTTTCTTTTCTTTTTTTTTTTTTTTTTTCTGGAAGAGTGGTAATACCAAATTAAGAATCTGTTACAATGCATGTGCTATACAGGATGTACATTGTTTATACTTAACTTTATCTATCTTTTTCACTGTCAGTTTTACCTCTTCCACTTGGGAAAAATCTGCCTGCTTACTCCTTGTTCTTTGCTTCCCATTTTAAAAATAACATCTTATCTCTGCTTATCTTTTAAATTCTTAAGGGGACTTACTTTTTTCTTAACGTGTGATAGACTAATTTCTCTAACAGTCTTTGGTGAGCAATCATCTGAGACCCTCCTGGAAACCCAAGTCCACTGTATTACCCTGATCTCATGTATATGCCTCTTTGATTCCTCAAAGAGCACAAGCAGCTTTTGAAGCAACAAATTACAAGTAACATATTGACCCTTTCTTGGTGTGTTATTTAGCTACTACATCTACCTTTATGACAGATGTTTCCAGCTTTGCAAGTATGGAAAATAAGTTACTGGGCTGTAATCTATCTGAGTCCATGTTTAAGAACAGAATATTTTCTCTTTTATATGGGTGGTGATTGAATTGATAGACTGTATGCAACATTTAATAGCTGGGAAATGTACTGTTTCACACCTTTTAAAGATCTTGGATGACTGTTATCTTGGTCCTGTGACTTATCACTATTTAAAGAACTTTTTTCTAAAGATGCTTTGTCTGCTGCTTCTGCTTGAGATGAACTACTCTGACACATTCCCAGAAATAGCAGCTTCAGGATGGGAGCTTGCTCATGTTCCTCATGGCAGGAATGCAATAAATTAATTTAGCTCTGCTCTTACAGTCTTACCTTTCCTGAGTAAACCTTTAACATCTTGACCATCTATTAACCCTGCAGACTTTGTCAGGCTTCTAGCTTCTGGTATGTTTACTTTCTAATTAATCCCATTTGATTAATAATGTTATGCCTTTAACAAGTTGATTCTAAGAGTTTTGTCCTATATTCTAATTGTTTTTAATTTAATTCATCAAAGTTCATGTTTTCTTTTTTCCTTTTAGTTTTAGCACAACATTGATTTTTTCGAAGAAGAAATTTTTCATAACTGCTGTTTACCACATTTTTTTGTTGTTCGTTTAAAGTCCTTTTGGATATGCATTACATATTCAATTTGAGCTCTTGATAGGATGTCTCCAAAAGATATTTCCTTGCTTCTGTAAACATTTGACTGCTTTCCCTGTTTGCTTACATATTGAAAAAAATCTGTGGTTCCTCAACCTTATGCTGTTTCCATTTTTTAAATTAAAAACTACTCTACTGGATTTCTGTGGGTAATCAAGTGAAGGAAATTTGCTTTTGCAGAGAAGCTACTGGCAAAATATCTCACATCAAATGTATTCAAGTATTCTTATTATCACCACATAAGTTACATCTAAGAGTGATATCTGACAAAAGTCTCTTGCAGAAAACGTATTATTTGTCGGAAAAATTTGTCTGGATCCCACTTGAAAAACATCTGCTATCAATACACTATCCCTATGAGCAAGTTATTACTTTTTATGCAAATACCAACCCCAAAGTGTTTCATAGGGTAGCCTCATAACAAATATATTTCAATAACTTATTCAAAGACCAGTAACAATCTCTGTACCTAAGAAGGAAAGTCAGCTTGCCAGTCAACAGTGTTGACAGTACAAGATTGAGCTGCTAGTGTGAATTGTCATCATACAGCACTGCTCATAGTTGTGAACATTTTTACCTATGAAAGGCTTTGCTCTGTCCATACAGGTGCTGAGGATACTTCTACCATCTCTGTCATCAATTTCTCCCAACTTCTCCTCATGCCATCTTACCTGAGCCGAACGGCAGTCACATTCTCATCTATCATGTGCCCTTGCTGTGGTGTACATTTTCTCTAGATTACTATCCTGTGAAATAGGTCTGAATTGTGAAGGATCCTACAGAATCACAGCAAGGGAGAAGATCTATGAAGGTAAAACGTCAAGAATCCCTTTTAAAATTAATCCTGACTGTCCAACTCAGTACAGCACTATACACCTACACCAGGTTTATGAGCTTCTGCATTGCCACTGCATAAATACTAAGAATATGAAGCTCTCTGTGTCCTTTTCTCTTGCCTTCAGGTTTCCTCCTCTTCCTTACATATAGAAGTATGCTGAGTAACAAAAAGCATTCCTCATTCAGCTTGTCCACTGAGAACACTCTTCATGTGTTTTCAATATAACACATAACAGATTATCCTGTTCCCAAAAAGGATAAAAGGTTTTATAAAAAGTACAATATAATTATATTTATAGAAACACCTAAAATCACTCACTTTATACAAATTTTTTTGTCCTAAGATGAGGTAAAATGTTGTAGGAAAAGAAATATTTGTTCCTCTGAATCCTTCATAACCCCTGTGGGACACTCAGAAATTTATTTGCAAATGGAAAACACATGCATTGTCAACTAATGCCAGACAAGTTTGCTTACAAAGACTTTGGAGCATTTCAAATGTTCATGTTTATAGCAAACATAGTGCTCTTCCAGTAGGGAATCTATCCAGGCATGCAACTGTCATTTACTTTAAAAGCCCACAAGATCTGAAATATGACAGTACTAAGATTTCAGGATTTTTAAAAACAGATTTGATAAGAGACCCCATCTTTGAAGCTGGTGATGCTTGTACAGCTGGAAGACCATGGCCGACCTTACCAGAAAAAGTCTGGAAGGCAGACTGGGACAAGGACCACTCTGGAAGGGGCATTTTGTACATGCTCATCTTACTTTCAAGTCTGACAGAATTTAATAGTATAGAAGTGTCCAGGCTCTGCCCAGTGCCCTCCAAGTCACTTAGCTGAGTGTAGTCAGTGCTTTTGCACTTGTAGTCAGGGTGCTGAGTCACTTAACTGAGTGTAGCCAGTGCTCCTGCACTGATGGTCAGGGTCTTGTGCCAATGGCTTCCTCAAGGACATGAGATGGGGCCAGAGGATCTCAGGGCTGTTGGGACAGCCACCAGGATGTGGTCTCAGCCAGGAGCAGCACATCTGGGGCAGACCAGGATGGGACATGGGCCATGGGCCAGGGCTGGGCAGGACAGGGCTGTAGGGAGCTTGAAACTGGTCCTGCTGTGGCATTGCTAGAGTGGGGGCTGATGGCTCCAGGGAGCTGACATGTTCCCAGGCTGTGGGCAAGATTAGAAGAGACCTGGGAGCTGAAATGGGGTCCTGGGCTGTGGTCACTTAGGGGGAGGCCCCAGTGAGATGAGTAGGGACAGCAAGGGCTGTGGGCATCCTCACGATCATAATACTGAGGCTTTGCTCCTCTTTTTTTAAACAATTTTTATGCACTCCCCTGTAAAATAGTGAACTTTTTTTAGTATAAATGACTGGTTACTTAAAAAAAATCAGCACGTGCCATTAAATACCAAAAATACAGCTAGGACAAATGACCTCAGGTTACAGCATCCATCTCTTTTCCCCATCTCCTGCCTAGCAGCAGGTGTCTGTCATCCTGCCCATCCCATCTCCTCCCACGGACACTGCAGGGTTGCAGGGACAACTGGGTACAGTACTAATGCAGAACAGACTTGGTGTTTTCTGAACAGTTATCAAACAGAGGGCCAATATAATCAGAGTGTACCGTCCAGACAGTCTCCGAAACAAGAAAACTGCTTCTGCCTATAGGGAAGTATTGTATTAGGTGAATGCTCTAATTTTTTTTTTTTTATCCTGCTACCTAGGATATCTGAAATTTGAGCCTCAGGACACTCTGTACCTGTTTTCATAGCCCTGAGTGCCTCACAGGGAAGCATTTCATAAGCGTGAGCTCTATTCTTTTGAACTCCCAACATCTGCCTTAAGCATCTGCTTTTAATCAAAGTGAAACCAATGCTCTTCATCAGTAGACAATGTAGTACAGATAAAAAGGGCTGATGGTGCATTGACTGCAAAGCCCTTATTCCCCACTTCAGGTCCTTTGCCAAAGAACCTTTGCTGTTATTTCAGTTTTCCAACTACAATCCAAATTTAATGGTCAACATTTCAAGGAAAGGTATATAAATATATTCTTTGGGATTAATTTTCATCTTGGTCTTCTTTTTCTACAATGAGTACATGTTTCTTTGAAATAAAAAAAAAAGAACACAACTAAGTTTTGTTCATGAAAGATTAAAATGTAGTTTAGCATCTCTGAAGGGATTGGAGATAATTATTTAGTGTGGTATGTACTGGGGGGAGTTAACCACATAATACATATTAACGATGAAAACTGAGTAAGGAGTTCAAAGTACACCCGTTTAAAAACACTGAATGCCCCCAATATACACATGAATTGTGCTTCCAAAGGCCACATTACTCAGGGATATAAATCATTTTGTACACATATCTGACAGCTTTTACAATGCTCGTTTCTGATTCAAGAAGCACTTTTTTCAGTAAAACTAGGTTTCTTCCAGTTCTATTTAGCATAAATTGCATATGCTGTTTTCATCACACAATAAGTTATTTTAAAACATTGGATTTAAATCATTGAAAATGACAGCATGGCCTGAATAATTTCAGAGCCACTTCTACGACATTGTCCACTGAAGATTATAAACTTCAGTTTTTATTTGTCAGCAACAAAATCATAGACAGTCTAGATGCAAAAAAACGTTCCTCCCAGCCTTTGCATTGGCATAGGAAATGCCAGGTGTTCCCCATAATTGTCTATCTCAGTAACATGGTTTCTGATTGTCCCATACATTTACAGTTTCTTGGGGGAAAAAAATCCTTGGTGAAGAATTAGTATATCAGATAGGGTAGGAATTTTATAGCCATTTTTTTTCCCACAGGTCAGACATTTCAACATTCCTAAAAACTGTGGCCTACCAGAAATAATATACTTAGTCCTGTGCAAGAACCTGGTCAAACACACCTCAGTATTTATCTAAACATGAACTTTCTTGTAATCAGAATGGGTATCAGGAGACCCGACAACCAGTTTCTGGCCTCAGTGCCAGAGAGGGGTCCTCAGGCTTTTTTGTTTACTACTGGAAATACAGCCCTAGGGTCTGTTCTGGGATCTGCTGCCAAACTGCTGTCTAACCCCTCTGGGCCTCAGCTGCTCCTGCTCTGCATAAGGGTCAGGTTAGTGACAAATGCTTCCTGCTGTCAGATACAAAAATCACTCAGAGTTATAGGCAGAATCAGCTCCACTGTTTTGTTTTGGTTTTTTTTTTTTTTTTTCATAAAACAGTCTGTCAAACTAATAAGTTCTGTCAGCAATATGACCTTGAAGAACATTATAAAAATATTATCTTTATAATATAGGAAACCTAGATAATGATCAGATTATACTGAAGACAAACTGGGTAGTTTTCTGGGAATTGTGTACCTAAGAAAGCCTAGGTTTTTAAAACCTTAATAACTACTATCAGATACTCTTAATTCATAGCAGACCAAATTAAAGTACAGCAGGACACGACTGTTAAGTATCAGTATTTCTCACTGTCACTGGCTGAAGCTGAAGACGTTGCCTTCCTGGCTGAATGATTGGTACATCTTTTGACTTGCTTTCAACTCAACTTGAAATTGGTTGTCCAGTATGGCTGTGCACTGAGAGGTGCTTCGTATCCCCTATCCTGTCACAAAGAAAGGTATGTGGCATCTGAATTAACTGTAAATGACAACTTTTAAATCTTCCCTGGGAATTCTTAGGGAAAGCAGTAGTTTGTCCAGGCAAAATGTAGGACAAGGACTGTTTAACAGCTTAATAATATAGACAATATGGCTTTTAGCTCAGCTTCCAGTGCCCTGTAACTTTTTAATTTACTAGTATGGATAGGTCCATTATGTGGAATGGATCATAAAAATATTATATTTGTTTCCTAACATCAGAAGCCATACTGATATATCATAAACATAATTTCCTGCCCTTGTAATACTTGTGTTTCTGAAAACATTACTAGCCTCATAGACAGACATAACTATTTTGCTGCATTACCAATAATTTCAGAACCTTTATCATGTTTAGCACCTCTTTAATAGAGAGTTTCTCTGTGTTAGTAAAGGTTCTGATGTATTGCTTTTTTGAATTCAAATAGACCTTCTGCAGTTCAGTTCATAGCTTTCAAATTGTACTTAGTTGTCTTTTAGTTGGTAAAAAGAAAAAAAAATAAAGGAAGGATAAACATATTCTTCTATATTGAAATGTTCTCATCTCTTATTTGCGAGTGATTAGCTGGAAATAGAACTATTTCTGTTTCTTAGAAGGTGGGAAAAGCTGTTGCTAGATAATAATTTTTATACACTAACATCTGCCTACAAGACTTGATTATTTTAAAATTAAATGCTGAGCTGGTGTCTGAAGCTGGATGACATCAGTGGAAAAACTCCAATTAACATTAACAAAGTTTAGTCCATCAGGTCAATCACTGACCTCATTGCTGTCTTTTACCATTGTTGCCAAATGAACCATGCTCAAGCACTGCTTGGTCCCAGGGGGTTACTGATGTCCTCCTAGGATCTGGTGGAAGCAACTTTCTCTCAAGCCAGGTCGGTTCTTCCCCAGTTAAACTGCAATATATTGTGAATGTAACCACAGCATATCTTATCTGTGGCTTCCAGGGATATGTTAGACTCCATTCTCTCTTAGCAAACTAGATAGTTTTATGGAAACATATGTTTCTCCCACTACACCAGCATTATTTTCAGATATTTGCTCTTCTGGTTTTTTACATTAAATTTTTCTCTGGTTGGTTGACTGCTGCCTTATTTTGACTCTTCTCTCCTCTCCACTGTTCAGTTGTGAAGGCCAACTGGCCTGATTACAGCTCAGGATGTAATCAGCTATTACTTGCAAATGAGTCAGCAATGCTGGCTATGTAGCACTGGGTGAAAAGAGTGTTTTCATTTTTCCCTTTCTCTTGTTGCTACACACAGAAAGAAAAAGGAGACCTGATTCAGTCACTCTGGTTTGAAAATCTGACAATGACAAGAGATAAAGCAGATTGCCTTTTATTTTGTACTCTGTCCTAGATTGTGATTGCCATTATGGAAAAGTCCCATAACAGGCTAATGAAACCCAGTAGTTATAGATCATTATTTCATACTCTGCTTTCAGAATTACTTCTGTAGAAACCCATTTCAATTCTGTAGACTCTTATTGCTTTAGCCTTTTAAAATTCTGTCCCTGTTGCACTTGCATAATAAGGTTCTAATCTTTTGAAGATCAATTGAAAAGTTCTGCAGATTTTTTTTTTTTTTAATCTATTGTACAGATCAGTTCACTAAAAAGAAATGAGTTCAAAATATAAAGAACCTGCAATAAATGAAGTTTATATTTTCCAATTCATTTTGTAAGTATCCACTCTGAATTCATTCAGTATCTTTATTGCCTCTAGTATTTCAACGGCTTGATGCTTGATTATATAGATAGTTAAACTTATGCTACGAAGAAAGTGAGCCATAGGAAAAAAGGAGAATTAAAGAGAGTTTCATGGAGGCTACTCATACTTGTTTGAGCTTTTAGAGTTCCTTTGTCATTTCTTGAGCTAAAAAAAAAAAAATAATAAAAATGCAAGAATCACAGAGATACGAAACAACACCTTCCCTCCTTATCCTCTACTCCTGTATTCCTGTCCCAAGTGCAAGCTTTGGGGAAGGGAAAGTCTCACTCAGATATAATTGTTTCATCTTAGGTTAATTCCCAAAGGGAATATTATTTTGAAACAACAATAACTCAGAATATAATGAGAGGACCTCATTCTGATCTCGCTTATTTACTTGCACACCCCAAACTGTTCCCTTAAAGTCAATGGAGTTGCAGTGATGAAAATTATTAGATAATTTGGCTTTAACAGGAAAGTTTTCTAAAATATCAAGGCAGTCTATTTCAAAAGAAAGCAGGAAGACATAATTTCTCTACGATTTATAAAATCTGAATGAGATTTCCTCTTTTTCTCCTGGCTGCACAGTATTGAAACTTAGTGCTACAAATAAACTAGCATTGTAATGCAGAGACAATATATGATATTAATTTTTTATGTGCAGAAGACAGGCCAGATACAATTTCCCATTAGAGGACTTCACATGAAGGCAGATGTATCCTTCTTTTCCAGTTATAATTTTTATTAGGCTTTGAAGAAAATCCAAGTATAAATGTGTTGAACAATAATGATAATAGCATAGCACGGTAAATGCTTTCTTGGCAACAGCCTTGCAGTTGCATGCTGCTTGTTTATATCTTCAGCATCTTGTGTTGTATTACATTGGCATCCTACCACAGTCTGCCACTTTGCAGCAGGCTTCACTGCCATGTGTTCAACAGCAACAAGCTTTGAAATGTGCAACAGAACCATTGCCATGAGTTGATTCACTCTCTCTTTCCAGTGTTACACTTCTAACTCCACTTCAGAGGGCATTAAATCATCCCAAAGCAGTGCTCAATGTCTTATCATCTTCCAAACTACTCTATAGCCCCTAGATCACTGACCCTCTTTAGGGGTTAGCAGACTGTATTTTGGGGACAGGAGACACCTTCCACTTTTGTAGATAGGATGTTGGGTTTTGATATACTTCTTCCCTTTGTTTTTCCCTGTTGTTTCTGCTGAATCTAGAACATTTTCTTTCCATCCTTTCAAAATTAGGAATGAATAAAAATAACAAGCAGAGTTGCAAGGGACAAGGTCAACAAAGCTTTCTCTTTAGATTAAATATTTCACTTCATTTAGATAAAGGCTGTGCAATGTGCATTTTTGTTTTTTGACGAGCTGTCAGTGATCAGGCAAAACAGATGTACTTGTGCTATTTGTGCATTTGAAAGAAAGCAAGCAGAGCTCTTTCTTTGTATTCATTTAGAGAACTGAAATCTTGACAGAAGAATTGCAAATGATATCATCATGCTGAAAATTCCTGTCATGGGCAAGCACTTTTCATACTCCCTCCTCACATCGGAAAAAAAAGCCCAACAGCTTCTCTTGGTTATTACTGTCATAAATATACCTGAAAAACTGAAAGGCATTTCCCAGGATATTTTTAGAAAATTGGTTACTCTTGTTGAAATAGTTTGCAGTAAGAATGACAGACAAGAATAGACTTGATCTAAAATCTTTTGAACTGAAACTGGAAATTCAGAGCTCTTAACTTTAGGGTGCTACTTCACATCTAATTTTCATGCCTGCCTATCCCAAGGGGGTGCTGGGGGAAGGGAGCAAACAAAATAATTGAATAAACCAGTTTTACTTATATCCCTTATATTTTTCACAGAGATCAGATAATATTTTACATATTATTATATATTATATTTTCATTTTACTCAGGTGCAAGATGCACTAAGAACATGTCAGCCTAAGGGATAGGTTTCAGATGGTACTTTTGGCTGTAGGCAATATTTTACACAGAGATAATGAGGAATTAACCTCTTTTTATTCCTGTTTTAAATTTATTGTTATTGATATTTGATTTGTATGGTTGTCTTCCTCTGAGTGGCATATATCTATGGGTAGAGGCCAACAAAATTTTGGTAAAGCACTCAGCTCTTGTTGTAATGCTTTAGAATGCAGACACCATCAACCTTGAGTAGAGTGAACCATATTTGATAAAGAGGGAATATGAAGTTACAGGGCTGCCCTCCTGATATGTGATCAGGAACCAAGCATGCAATAAGAACAGATACATTCCCTTTTGTTCTCCATGTAAATCCATATTGGTCAATCCTAGCAACTATATGAAGCTTGAAATTTAATTTTTCAGCTATTCCACAGTCACAATTATTTCCCCAAACAGCAAAATAATGCTGCTGTCTCTTGCTGCATAGGTGGAGAAAGGGTGATAGAACACTGGAAGGGACTGCCCAGGGAGGTTGTGGAGTCACCATCTCTGGAGGTGTTTAAGAAAAGACTGGATGCTGCACTTAGTGGGATGATTTAGCTGATGTGGTGTTGTTAGGTCATAGGCTGGACTTGATGATCTCAGAGGTCTTTCTAGCCTCAATAATTCTGTGACTCTGTGATTTTCTTTTTATTTATTTATTTATTTTCTAGAAAAGAACTCAATGAAATTTCAACTTAGTGAGGTGGAAACATCTTTTTTAGAACGCATGTGTGTATAAACATGCTTTGTATGTTCATACCATATAAATAAACAACCATCTCTACCACTGTTTGCAGAAAAACAAGAAAAATCCAGTTACAATTAAAGGGAATAAAACTCATTAATTACAATTAATGTAAATACTTTTCTCTCATAATTTGTTCCTGCTCCAGTAATATGTCTTTTTGTTAATTTGTGCAGGGCAATTGGTTCTTAAATAGTCATTAAAACAATAAAGATCTCTTTAGCATTGTTTCTAAAGTCAAAAAACACTGCTCTTCTCTAACCCACACACCTCATGGATCTTTGGAGGAAAAGTCCACATTTTTAAGCTGCAGATTTAGAATTATGGCAATTGCAGTTTTCCTTCAGAAGTACTGGTTTCTGAGTCAATGCTTTTGGGAATATATTGTTTCAAAGTAGTTCATGGGATATTATTTTCAAAGGGATGTATGAAAACCATACACTTCCGATTAACGTTAATGGGGAGTTGTGTGGCTAAACACAGCTTTGAACATTCTGGTTAGAAGTTTATATCTTAGTGAGCTGCACATGGTTCCCTTGCTCTGAGCAGATGGTGTTTTTATAGATTGCAGAAGAGCCCTGCTGTGGATCAGCAGGCACCATGTTGAATATTTCTCTCTACCATATACTTCATAGGTAACTCTATTAGGAGAAAGGGACCTTTTCTCTATTACTTATCATATTTCATAGATTTATCTTATTAATTATATAGTAGAGCTACCAATTATAATACAAGAAACATACGCACAGTAAAATCAGAGTAGTTCCTTGCTCACAGTAACTTTATGTGCACCACCAAGTAGTCTCAACTTCTATTGTGTGGCATTCTTATCAGACCTGCAAACCACTGTGAAAAGTGCTCAGTTAGCTTTACTCACTAATTGCATTCTCAGTGAAAGATTTTACTGTTTGCTTATGCCCCATGTGATAAATGATGATACAGCATTACGCAATTACAGCACGCATCACTTGAAACTGGGCATGGAATAATGGGAAGCCATGCAATGCCAAGTGGAAAAAGGTTTAATCTCAGTCTGGTAAGATATGAAAAATTAATTCTGGAATAAATGTATACAATGAATTGACATTCACATCTTCTAGCCATGAGATAGACGCTGTTATGAGCAAGCCCTAAACTACCTCAACTATATCACATAGTTAGATATCTAAACAAATAATCTTTTTGAAATATAAATTGATCCTTTTCTGTTTAATGATCACTAAAACGCAATATGTGCACTGCAAAAGGGCAACTCATCTCCTGGTTAGGTGACCATTTCCATGATTAGGGTAACAAGCAGCACTAGAAGGATTCCATGGGGGCTTTTCAACAACAAAAAATCAACACATCTCCTTCTCCTCCTGTCCCTGCAGGTGTTCTAAGAATCCAACTTATTTTATTCCAGATATTAGTCTTGCCAACTAATTGTTTTGATAACAATAGCTTATCTAGGGCGTGGGAAAGCGAGCTTTTATGTTTTCACTGCCTGTGTCCTGATTCAGGACTCAGAAGAGAGATCCAAGATATGTAATAACACTCTGGTATCATAATGACTAACATACAAACTCAGTAATGTGTGAATGCATAACATGGAGATGAATGTGATGCCTCATATTTCTATCAAGGGGACAGCAGGGGTGCAGATATACAAGAAGAGAAAAAAATCAACCATCTTTTGCTTACTGGTCCCCATGGATAAAGTTGGTTGTCATTTTAAAGTGCTTATAAACTCTCAAAAAGCAGTAGACCTGCATGTAGGTTACCACCAACTCCAGAATTAGTTCAGCTTTTCTAATTTGCTGGAATTACACAAAAGGTGGACAGAATAGCTTCACTAGTATAGTGTTTCTTTCTGCTAGATATCAGTGGGAGTCTTTGCGTTAGAGTCAGTGAGCTCTGGGTCAGTCTCCAAAGGTGCTGCTTTTACAAATCATCCCAAGCAAACTAAATCATAAATGTGGACCAGAATATCACTAAAGTCAGGTGGATTTAAAATTTGGCTCTCTCGTGGAATCTTATCTGGTATGCTATCACATATCCCACCATAAAAATATTACCTTCATTAGTAAAACATTTGTATTATTAAACTTCTGAAAAAACAAAACTGTTACTCACTGGGTAGTACTGGTCTTATGATTTTATGCCTTATATTAAACACAGAAAGTGTCATTGTTTTAAGAACCTCTTGTTTTCCTAGAATTGTAATCTTTCACTTTAAGCATCAGTGAAAAGTATCACAGCTGAAATATGTTTTTCAGAATGTTCTCATTTTTATAAGTCAGAAAATGGTATTGGAAAAGTAGTTTTATCAAAACATAAATTTGATCATATATTTAACTCAGAAATATTGCTGAAAATTACCTTGAGCAGGCAAGTAATATGAGTGCCTTTTCTTTGTTCACTGGCATTTGTTTTATGCAGCTTCTCTAGAAATCAGATCCTTTGGAAGACCTCTGTGACCTCAGTTTTTAGAAAACAAAAAAAGAATATAACACTGCAAAATAAAATATTTAATTTCTTAGGAAAAAGAAATTCTGTATTTTTAATTCTTAG
>JANHGN010005886.1:0-16005 GCA_024605025.1 Megaceryle maxima | reverse complement strand
AAGAAAAACAATAACCTATGATAATTTGCCTTTTGAAAATTTTCCAAACTGAAAACCTTAACATATCTTACTTGCTTAAACTGGTATTTCTACTCATAGTCCAAAGAAGAATAGACTGCAAAGAAAAAAATGATCAGAAATTACTCACCTTTTTTCCGTATTCATTCAATCAGACTTTATTGTAGGTGTCACTAGCAGACAAAGGTAACTGAGCTGGTACAAAATTTTCCTAGCCAATAATACAATATTTACATTCACAACACCCTCTAAAAATAATATGAAGTTAATATATCTTTATGAAGGCAGTTAATGAGACAGATCAACATAACTTTTTTTGTTTTTCTAAAGGCTGCAAAAGCCTCAGAAATCAGACAATATGATCCTAATCTAACAAGATGTTCAGTTATAGTCTTATTTAGTTCACTTATCTGTTCACTTCACTTTATATGGATAAATGTCTTAAGGGAGTGCATATTTTTCAAACTCATTCCTAATAAAATGAACGTCACACCTGTTTCATGCTCATTCATAGAAGCTAGCTTTCCAAGTTAAGTTTTAGCTTTGGCACCTGAGAATGAATAGATTGCTTTGTGGCAGAGAGTATGGACAAGAAGATGCTGCTACCAAATTCTGAATGTGAAATAATAATTAGAGGTCTAGAATTTTGAGAGGTTTGGCCAATTATATTGATTAAAACACCTCTAGCAAAACCAGCACCACTGATGTACACAGACCTTTGCTCCCTTGGGACTATCTGTCAGAAGAAAAGCAGAGCAGGTTAAAACTCTCAAGTAATTCTCTTCCTTATATTCATGTTATAAGCTTTCCTACAACTCTAATAGAACTTTCCTAATTATTTCCCACAGTTACCCTATTGTTCCTTATTCAGCCAAATACCTTTCTTTTTTTTGTTTGCTAACAAGGCATTTCCTGCAAGCACATTATAAAAGATCAGACAAAATTATGTATCCTGCACAGAATACTCATCTGATTTGTTAGACTGAGCATGAATAAGGTTCAGTGCAAACAAAGATTTTAAAATTGAAATAGCTAAGATGCCATTGGGAAACACTTGCCCATCAGTGGAAAAATTTTAAATACCAATAGGGTATCTATTAATCTTGCAACAGAGAGACAACATGCAGTTGGAGTAGTATGGAATATTTTCCTTCTAATCTTTAAAATCAGATCAGACAGTTCAGTGGTTGAATAGCTGGTTCTCTGACTGGATAACAGAAGTTTATTCACTGTGGGAAGGGACTTCTTTCCTCAATTCACCCTGACAACTCAGTGATGCAAAAATCTATTTCCCACATGGGACCAAACAATTTACAGGTAAATTATGCAGAACGGATGAAGTGTACTCTACTCTCAGTCCCTTACTTTGTATTTATTGCTCTATGTGGGTGAAAGCTGAACAGAAACAGTTGTTTGGAATTATAGTAAATCTGCGTCTTAACATGACAATATGCAAGAGTTGTTTTTATGACCTTCATATAATTTGGAGGTGAACATCAGCTTTAGCTATTACATTTATACATTAATAATTTCTAAACAGGAATAAGTAACTCCTAACAGTGGAATAATTTGGCTGAATAATTCCCAAAGTCCAGCTGACCAGTGCTCTGCGTAGTACACTTTGTAGTCATACTCAGAACCTAAATTTTAGAATTACTCTGTAAATATCACATCTATAAAAATTGTTTCAACATTTGGTGCCATCTTAGGGCTTTACCTGGAATTGTTATAGCACGATGGCTTAAAAAAACACTTAGGGCAGAAGATATTTCATTGCTGGTTTTATAAAAAGTTTCAGTAAAAATATTGTGGCTTTCTGTTTAAACATCTCATGCAGAGCAGTGAAACCAAAGATAACAATGTTGAGTTCCTGGTGAGAGTCAGGAAGTGAAAAATCAACACTAAATAGAATTGGGAAAAAAAAATGGTTTTATTGTCCAGACAGACACAAAATGTAAACAAATAGTTTAAATGGTGGAAAGCATATCGGGTAGTAGAACATGTTTTTCATCAACACTTTTCTGTACTGATTAACACAATGATTTTTTAACATAATCTTTTCCTAGTGTTTCTTTTTGCATCCATCTCAGGCTTAAGAAATCTCTTTTCAGATGTTAGGTTTGTGTTGTGGAAGGTGATGCAGCTGATGCAGTTCCATAAAGATTTTACCTCCTGGTCTTTAGAACAGTAATTTTATTGTTTAGGGAAACTTTAAAGTTAAGCCTTGGCATTAGAGAGTACAGATCTATCTCATCCCAGAACTCTGGTGCCTGGAGGTACACATTCCTTGCTAACTAGTTGAAAGTTATGTGAAATCAGTCAACTTTGTAAATAGCTTTCATTCACTAAGTACCCTATTTTTAGAGATGCCTGTGCCATAGTGTTTAAAAAAATAACAAAATCTTGGGGGTTCTTCATGAACCAGCAGTGAGATGACAAACTGGCACAGAAAACTTGTCCCCTTTCCTAACAAATGTTTTATTTCCACTTTCTGTAGGACAAAAAACTTAAGTTTTGGTGGATTTCATTCAAAGTTTATTCAGCGAGCATGGCAGTTCTGACAGAATGATTCTTGATAGGAAACATTAGTTAATTGGGACAAAAGTTTGTAAGTATTAGGGATGCTCATATATTTAGACATGTGGTTTAATCTATTTGTCTTTACATCTTCCTACTCTGTGATCAGGTGAGTTGGGTTTTGGAGGCTGTGTCCTTCTGGTGGAGCTTCATCAGAAAGGAGTGAAAAAGTTACACTGTGGTATAACCAAGTGCTTATCACCTTGCCCCAGCTATCAGGGAGGTAGAGAGTGTCTCAGTGCCTCTTTGAAACAGGCAAAGTAGAAGACATGCTTTTCAGTTCTGAGGTGAGTGCTTTCAAGTAGTTTGAAACCTTCTGCTCTATGCTATTAATGAAAGACTCCAGCATGCCTCAAGCTCTTCTTGCAGAAATTGCACCATCTCCATTCCTCAGCAGAAGCTGGTAACTCTTGACTTGTCCATACTCGTTTCTGCACTTGCTGCTCTGCCACCAGACTGATAAGAAGTCTTCCCCTTCCCACTTGCTCCCAAACAACCTCATTTAATGTGATTATGTATTATCAGCATTTATTTTTATTTCATCCTGAAGCAATACAGCATCACTCCAGAACACTGAAGCTCTCCTGGAACTTGGAGTGTTGGGAATTGCTATATATTTTCTTCTCACCTAGTTGTTATCTCTACAAAGGAACCTTGTTTAGGCACTAAACTAATAAATTCCTATTTGCTCCACAGGATACTCTGCATCTTCCACTTATCTTAAACTATTTTAACAATCCTGGTTCAGTCTCAACACATACAGGGTCAACTCTCAGCTCTGCTTGAACTTCTGAAGTTTTCTTCAGTAGTTACTTCATATATGACTAAGTTTTTAGTCTAAAAGTGAATATAATAGATAATACTATATATATCCAAGGTCTTGGTGCTTTTCACTCGGTACAGGCAATGAGTGTCAGACACTGAGATCATCTGGCCTCTTTATTTCAAATAACAAAGTCAAGTAGAAGACGCTGAACAGCTCTTCTTTTTAGCATCTGCTACTCCAAGAAAATGGATGGACAGCAGATTGTTCCTGATGTTAATGAACTCAAGAAGATAGGAACAGTCTACACTAAAAAAGGAATGCTTCCCTGCATTAAAATGATATCACTCATGCACATGAAATCCTAAATTCTTCCGTGACGCAAAGCTGTCCTCTTCCTGCTAGCATTTTCCCTGTACAATTTCCTTTGTTTTAATCCAGAACACATCAGGGGCTGTCCCCTGTAAGAAAGGTGTACAACGTCACACTGTTTTGGAAGCTAAGACAGCCTCCACTAGCAAAAATACAGGTGATTCTGTGCCTGCTGGCCACAGTGCTGATGAACACTCCCTAGTCTTTATTAGAACACATGTAGCTATTTTTTACTGACAGCAGAGGTGATAGTGATTTAAATATGTACATATTAAGTCATCTGTGGCTTATTTAGGAAATTTTGGTATCACCTTTACATTCGTATTGAAAACAGTAGGTCTATAACCTGTGGTGTTTTAGTAACCTGTTGGATCACAGAATTGTATGTTCTGGTTATCAAAACAACACAGTGGAATATGTTCAAAATGATGGATATTTCTTTCCTTGACCAAAGACAGGAAAAAATAACTCTTTCACATGAATCTTCAGTCTTACATGTCTAAACAAGCCAACTTGAATCCTTTTATTATATGACCTTGATATTTCTACTGATAAATGTCAAGAAAACAGATGGAAATCTGCCAGAGACACCATCTTACAAGGTAAAACCCCTAATTAGCAGGGGACAATTAATTCTAAAATGAAGATGCCTCCAACCACATCACTATGAACTGTGAAAGGAAAAAAAAAAAAAAGATTTGAAGATTAGAGACAGAAATGAACTCTGTGTTGTCTTGTGTGTTGGCTAAGATATGAGGAGGGAGAGTAGAAAGGAATAAATCCAAGACTTAAGACCTCCCAGTAAATCTTCCCACCTACAGTAGGTTGTGAGCAAAGAGCACATTGCTCCATCTACTGTCATAAAACCACATCATCACAGAATAATTCTGATTGGAAGGAACCTGTGAAATCAGCTGATCATATCCCGCAATGACAGCAGAACCAACCTAAATGTGGCTGCTTAGGGCCATGCCCAGTCAACTTTTAAATATTTGTAATGGTGGAGATTCCAGAATCTCACTGACCATGCTTCAAATAAGTATTTGACCACCCTCATAGTGTTTTTTTTTTTTCTTCTCAGTATCTACCTGTAATTTCCCTTGTTGCAACTCCTGTCCACTACCTCTCATCCTTTGACTGTGCACCTCTAAGAAGAGTTTGGATCACATCATGCTCTCTCTCAGTCGAAGACAGCAAGATCTACCTTGAGTCTGTTCTTCCTAACATTGAACAAACCCAGCTCTCTCAGCCTCTTCATGTGCTTCAGCCCCCTAATCATTGCCTGCACTTGCTCCAGTATTTGAATTATTTTTATTATTTTTAATTTTTTTCAATACTGAGAAGCTCTAAGCAGAATCACATAATCAGAGAGTGGCTGAGGTTGTAAGCTACCTCTGAAGATGGTTTAGTCGAACCCCCTGCTCAGAACAAGGTCAGATAGAACAGGTTTCTCATGCCATATCCAGTCAAGGTTTGAATAACTCAGGTTGGAGATGCCACAACCTTTCTTGGTCATCTGTTCTAGTGTTTGATAAATGAGTTTTTTGTTATGTTTAAGTGGAATTTCCTGTATAAAGAGCAAATGCCTCTTTAACTTTCATCAGGCACTACAGAGAACAATGTCTTCATCAGGCACTACAGAGAAGAATGTCTTCATCTTTACCACCCCACACATTGATCATATCCATTGGAGCCTTCTCCAGTTTAAACAATCCTATCTCTCTCAATGTTTCTTCATAATAAGGTGCTTCATCCAATCCTTAATCATCTTTAAAGACCTTCGATAGACTCTTTCCAGTATGCTCATTTTACTTTTGTATGGTGGAGCCCAGAACTGGACCCAGAACTCCAGATGTGTTTTATTAGTGCTTAGTAGAGGGGAAGGATCACTTTTCTTTGCTTGACAGTGATGGTCTTCCTGAGGCAGCCCAAGATGCTGTTGGCCACCTTTGCCACGAGGACACATTGCTGGCCACTAGGTCCACTAGGACCATCAGGGTCTTTCTGCAAAATTGATTTCTGGTCTGTTTGCCCCAAGGCTGTGCTGTCAGATGAGGTTATTCCCCCACAGCTGCAGGACTTTGCATTTCCCATTGTTGAATTTCATAAGATTCCTGTCAGCCCATTTCTCCATGCTGTTTGAGGTTCCTCTGAAGTACAGACCTACCCTTACAACTTGATGTGATTCATCAATATTCTGAGGGTACATATCAAGCAATCTGCAAATACTATAAGCAACCACTCCCTTTCTTGGAAGTCTTCAGTTTGATAGTGTCATTAGCTACCAAGGACTAGAGGTAACACAGGTGGGTCATAAGTTACCATCAAATGGGTCATAAAGAAGAATACCTTGGTAGCTTTTACTCTCTTCTGTCGCTTCCCTGTTTAACGTTTCTCAAGAGGTTATCATTAGAGACTTTGCCCCTGCACATACCAATAATACTCCAGAGCTGACAGGCAGAGATTGCAGACTCATCACCCAAGTCTGATCAGTATCTGCAAACTATGTGCTCCTCTGACACATCCCTTGAAGGATGTGATCCAACACCATCTTCTGAAGAAGGGTCCTTCCAGATGCCATTGCTACTATCACTTTACATGAGCGTGGCAGAAGAAGGTAATGATGTTACCTGCCTTGCCCATATAATAACCCCATGGACAGGTTAGTCCATCTCAGGCTGAGTGTCATGTTGAATCTCAATTTCACCTATTATTAAGAATCACTGAGCTGGACCAAAAAACAAACAAACAAACAAAACAAAACAAAAAACTTATTTCCTGTTTGCCAACAAAGAAATTGTGAATGTCACTATGGTGACAGCTGAAATCTCTAAACCCAGATAAACCAGGAAGGCTCTACTGACTGAACTATTGCACAGTACAGGTACAGCACGAGGTCTGGCTGTAGGCTAAAGAAGGGTGACTACTCTACACTGCTACTTCAGACTGTAGAGAATGTGTGTTGAATTCCTTAGCACAGGATACTGTATGGAAGAAGGAGAATAAACTTATACTTGTATGTCAGTGGATAGGAAGAGAATAAACACATTGTTCTTTACACTGCTGAGAATTAATTGTAAAGGAGGAATGACATTTTAATAGTCAGAAGGAAGAGTCATAAAAGAAGAATCCATGGTTATGAAACCAGTAGAGTGAGGGTAAAAAAAAAAAATCTAAAATAATCAGCTCAGAGTTTTGCCTGTTTTGAATAAGGTGATTCTGTTAGTTTTTTTCTAATACCCTTGCAATCAGTATCTCTGAGCAGTACATACAGTATCACAGTAAGCATAACAAGGAGAAAGAACCAAATACTGAAAAGTACTCTTAGCATACATACAGGGGGAAAAAAAAAAAAAAAAGACTAAAGAATAAGTGATCATAGACAGTGGCATGTAGTTTCACACACATGCATATTAGGTTGACTTTTATATCCCCAACTTATACCTAAGACTCAGAAAATAAGTGATAATAGATCTTAGGGGTTTTAAGCTTGGCACCTCCATGAAGGCAGTAAGTAAGCCCAGAAATCCACTGAAGTTATTAAAGAAATTATTTAATTGCCATTTACAGGTCAGTCAGTCATCTGTAAAAAAAAAAAAAAAAAAGAAAGAAAAAGAAAAAAGAAAAAGAAAAAGAATCAGTGCATGGCAAAAGGCAAGGAAATGAAAAACAGCAGAATTAAAGTGTCACTCTCTTATGCTACAGGGACCAGGCAACTCTTTTTAGCCTGAGAAAAAGCAGGGTTCAAAGGTCAGCTGGTATTAAACCTGAACACTAATGATCTTACTGCTTATTCCAAGGGGTCCAATGACTAGGCAAGAGGCCAGGTTATCTTAGTCAGTAAAATATCTCAATTAGCTGCAAACTCTTTGCCAAGTTACTCAGACACATAAAATGGCTCCCCCTAATTTCTTCTTGATCTCATTCAGTCAAATACCTTTTCAATTTCAACAAATGGGACTAGACAGCAGCAACTGGAGTCAAGCAATGATGTTAGACAATTTTCTAAGGAGGAAAGAGGGTTTTCCTTCTACATAGAAGTATAGACTTCCACAAAGTACTGATCAAAAATATAGAATTTAAATTTAGACAACTTTTTAAAGTTTCTACATTTTGTTTCACTGTAGGCCCCAAATCTTTGAATCTGTTTGATGCTAAAAACTGTAACTGTTACCCTGCAGCTTGAGTGTTCAAATCTTGGGTCTGATTACGAAAAAGCCCAGTTCCTTCCACATCACCCCAAGCCAACCTGAACTAGATTTTTTTAATGTCTTTTATCACACTGTAGCTACAAATCTATGGTCTGTTTTATACTCATCTTCTCCCCATTTTTCTTTTGTTTTGACACAGTTATCTGTCTGATTGTGTCTTCATAAAATATTTTGGATTTACTAAAACAGAGTGCTTTGGCAGAAAAAACATCTTCCAGCTTTTATGAACTAATAACCTGTATATAGACCCTCTCAGTTATTGCAGGGTTTTGCTTTATGCTATAAATGTTTACAGAAGAGAGTGCTGATGCACAGAGAGAAAGTCAACATTGTTGATTAGAGTAACTTTTTTAACATTTAATTACACTTAAGGTCTCTCAGAATCTTGGGGGTTTTTTTGCTTTTTACACTGTCAAGTGACCACATCTGAAATTTACAGGGCTTGATTAATTTTAAACATTTATATTGAACCTGATATCTATAGCTTTTTATAGTGACTGAAATGCAGATGATGGTCTTGTCACAGAGGATGTGCACTCAACATCATGAGGCCTACCTTCTGACCCTGATATCCCTGAAGAGGATGGTGACAGCAAAACACTTTGACATCACTATTCACTGTTAAGGAAGCTAAAGACTAAGCACAATTTGACAAGAGGATCTCAAGATGTCATGGGATTCATCCTTTTACTTAAAGGTGGAATGACACAGAGAAACTGTCCATGTTCACAATTTGTTTTCTGATCTGTCTTTCAGAAAACAGCAGTAATATTTTCAGCTGTCTTGTTCCAGAGTGTAGCTCTCTGTATAGTTCCAAAGGCCGTTTTTCTAATTAATCCAAATCTTGCTCACTAAAAGTTAAGCTGATTATTTCTTCCATTTTTCTTGGGAATATGAAAGCAACTGATCATCAGCCTTGTAATAACAACATATGAATCCTCTCCAGTGTATCAATGTTTTAAAGAATGGGGAAAATGTTTTTTGTTTTGGGTTTTTTTTTTATGATAGAAATACAACTGGTCATGATTTATTTTGATTCTTTAACAATTTGTAATCATTGAAGACATAGTAATTTTTCAAATGTGGGAGTGATTTTAGAGAATGTGAATGCAGCTATTTCAGCATTTCCTAAGCAGAATATTTAATCTAGAAAGTGATGAAACAAAATGCTTCAGCATTTTCCCCACTGTCAAAATTCTTTGTTGAATTATAATAAAATTTTCATATCCCATTGGTCTCCACAAAACTATTTTTGTACATCCTCTTCCTGGATATCTTCCTAGTTTGCCTTAAATAACTGATGTTTATCTTTAAGTACTTTCTTAGATCAGTCTTCCACATATCTTGTAGTAATTTATTACAGGCCACATGTTCCAAATTTCCTCATACACTCCCCAAAAGGGAGTGTCAAATGCCTTACTGAAGTCAAGGTATCTTCTGTCTCTTATTTCTTCATCTTATGGGTCACTTCCTTTCAAAGAAGGAAATTAAACTAATCTGAGATTATATGCTCTTGACAAATTTAAGTCTTCTGTTTCCCCTTGCCTTTAAGCATTTACAAATCGATTGTTTAATTACATGTTTGAGTATCTTGCTCATTACTGTCAGTAGGCTGACTCAGCTCTAAATCTCAGGTTTTTATTCTTTCTTTATTCTTACCTATAACAAAGACCTAAACTTGCTGTCTTCAGTTATCTTGAGTGTCTGCATTGACATTCAGTCCTCATTCACTAACCTTGCTGAAGGACTTCAGATAAAACTGAGTTTTGGTAAACTCATTTGTTACATGGGAAGCTATATTGGATAATCATAGTCCTTCTGTGTGTTGAGAAAGTGGCTTGACAGGCCTTTGGGTAGGTGATACAAAAGAGGTGAGGGTTTTTTATATACTTTTGTTTATTTATTTGAAGAGAACCCTTGGACCAATTTTTTTTTTTTTTTTTAATTTTTTTTTAATTGAAGGTAAAGTATCATGAAGGCCATCTGTAGATGTTCATTTTGTTTATGGACAAATAATTTTTTAATTGATTTTGAAGTTCTATGTAACACCTAACTCTTTTTGTTGTTGCATTTCCTCTGTGACAAGTCTTCTCTTTTCTCCAAAAGATCTTTCTTTTTTTTTTTTTTTTTTCATTTGGTTTTGAGGATGTGAAGCCTTTTCTTAGAAGATTTTCCTCAATTTAAAGGCAATTTTACAGATGGTTGTGTGTCTCTGTGTCTATGTCTATTGCTCATTTAAAGAAATCCTTATTGAATTTGTCCTCTACATTCAAGTCTAAATTCTCCTGCCTCTTAACTAATTATTCCTTTAACTTCTCAAAAGGTAACCTTTGAAGTCATAATTATATTCTTTTTTGGAGTCCAACTTTTGTTTATCTATTAATTTAATTTAAAGCACTAATATTTATGTCTGAGGATATTTCTTGTTATTTTTTTTTTCTATAAAGATCTTGCTACTTGATTAATATTAACTCTCAAACAGGATCTTCTTGTCATCACTCCTTGACTACTGAGCAAAGAAGCAGGATTTATTCCTTGGCCTACACCTAATGATAAAAGTCCCCTATAGTAGCAAAAGCTTGTTAATTAAAATGTTTTTTATCTATAGTCAGCACATATAGATTTGCCTCTTCCTGACATTTAGGTGTCTCATCCTTTTCTTCTTACAAACTGTGCATTACCTAGAAATCAAACCACCTTTCCAGTCCTCCTGTCCTCTCTTCTTTCCCAAGCCCTCCAAGTCTTTCATTATTCTGTGCTTGTGTGGCCAGTGGTGGGTCTGTCTGGAACTGACTGGCTCTATCAGATATAGGGAAAGCTTCTACCAGCTTCTCACAGAAGCACCTGAGTGTGCATGTGAAGTGAGTACACACACATACACCTCAGTGTGAGTGAAAGATGCTCGTGCGCATCTTTCTTTCCAAATACATACCTAAGTGAAGGAGGTGATCACCTATGGGGAAATTATTTCCCTCCCAGTAGGAAAATTTTGCCTCAGAATGACTGGAGCTACACTGAAGTTGAACACGCAGTGGGAGAATAAAGCCAAGACCTTTTTGGGTCATTTGGCTTGGCAGAAGACCTTCCACTTTAGGCTAGTACCTGCCGACTGGTTACATAAATGCAGGGAAAACTAAATAAAGTGAAATGAAAATTGTGACATTGATGTCAATATCTGAGTTCCATTTTCTTCTAGACCCTCATCTCTGTTTGCTAAAGAAAGGAAAGGATATTTAGATGTAGAGTTTGGGTTTGGTGAGGCTGGTATTTACAGCAATGTGAACGTGTGACTGGAACTACCATTCCCTTTGAAAACTAACTTCTACTCAGAGCTCATTTATGGTACTGAAAAACATTATTTCTGCTCAAGAAGGTTCAGCTGCAGACAAAAACTGTTATTATTATAAAGAGTATTGCTTGTTACTATGTAAAGTTAAGAAAACAGACTCAATAGCCAGTGTTCAGAAAGGAGTCCATACTAGACAAATCTGTAAGAGATGAGCAGTGTCTTGACTTGTCTCAGCTTCAGAGTGATTTTGTTCGCTGTTTTAAGTGGGCTGTTATAAGTACATATAATGGACTTAGAAGTTTATTTAGTCCTGAAGTGTATAGAAAGATGAAAAAAGGCAGACTCCCGTGTAATATAAAATGCACATTACTGTTTCTAGACAGCATGCATTATAGGACCTTTTAAAATATTTTGCAATTGTTTTATGTCTTTCCATTCCCAGCCTATGCCATCAATTAAGTTTATGTAAGTAAATGAAATTACATTACTGCTGAAGTAGTAAGGACTCTATTTGAAGCCAAGTCTTTTCTTGTCCTTTGAAGCTATGTGTGTACAAAACTGTTCCTTCATGTGCATATGGCTACGCATTTGACTGACTCCAACACCTGTGCAAACATGTGGTATTATGTGTGTAGATTATCATAGTGAATGTTTGCACACCATATCTTCCACTTGCATACTGGTGGTGTTGAATAGCAGGTCAAGTGTGGGTGAAAGTGTTTGCACTGCTGGATATTGGAAGGTATATTTGTTAGTGCGACTTCACAAGTACATATAGGAAATGGCAGCTTGAAAATCAGGTCTCTCAGGTTGAGTGACAATGATTGCATTGGTATGGACATTTCAATTCACTGTGGAACTCCCAACACATCTTGATTCATAGTATATTGTCTAGGGTTAATTCAAACCAGGACATATATCTACACCTAAAATTATCTCACCTGTGTGAAATTTGAGTTCCAGGAAGTAACAGTCTAGGGCCCTGGAAGGCTAGGCATTGTGCAGCAGCAATTACCTATTGTGGTGAATGTCTACCCCCTAGATACCTCCTACGTGAGTAGGAGACCATATGTAGAAAAGAAAACCAAAACCAACCAATCATAGAACCCACCATGTTTCACTTCATCTCTTCACCTGCCTCACATGACTTCATGAATTCTCACATTTGCTCCCGGAAAGTTTCCAGAGCTTATCTCTGTCTGCCTTTTCCTCTATCTTCAACATTTTGTGATTTTATCTCATCTGGGTGCTCAGAAACATTTTTAACAATGTAAAGACCAACTGATAAAAAGAGAACTTTTTTTTTTCTTTTTTCCAAAAAGAAAAAACACTTGACATTTAGAGGTGGCTACTGACCAGAGTTTTAGTTCTGAACTGTATTTAACAGTATGGATCCAGCTAGCAGAAACTTTATTTCAGTGGATGCATCTTTAAAATGGAAGTGTTGATCAGATGTGTAAATTAGGACACCCTGTAGTGTACTTTCAGGCTCAGTTTGCAGTGTTTGAGAAAGTTAACAAAAGAAACTCAATTACTGGAAGACTAAGTGAATAATAAATTGAAATACCACGATTCCCTTATAAATAAGGGAACCGAGGAAAGAGAGACTGTTACAGAAACTTTCCCTGCCTGACAATGGTGAGCTTAGGAGGTGTAGGTCACACCCATGCAGATACAGGTAGTGACAGTGCCTATGAAAGCTTCCAGGTTTGGAAAGCAATGTAGAAGTGAATTCACTGAATGGAGAACGTAGTACTCTGAGACACAATTATACCACTTGTCCTAAGCCTACGTAGGCTTCTGAAAACTCCTAACACATTAGGAACCTGCTTGGAAAACATCATCTATCACAACACTGTGAGTCTGCACTGCTGCCACTTAAACTGACAGCTCTTTGCTGTCCTGTCCTGAACTGCAGTCACTGTGATCTGGTCACTTTGGGAGGAGGTATCTTCTTGCCCAGTGCTGATGGGGCAGTCCTTTTAGGTCTGGTCCCTTTAGGTCTGCCATGTAGTCATTCAGAAAACCTTCTTTTCTAAACCCACTTACTCCTTTTGTGTGTGTGTGTGCACCCTGAACTTTCTGTTCCAGTTTCTATCTTCCCTGTTGAAGGACTAATGATGCCATAGAATATGGCATCAAGTGCCAGGTAAGACCAGCCTACAGCATTTCTTCATCTGTGGAGGGGAAAGCAGATATCTTTCTTGGAACAGTGGGCATAGAAGTGAACAGCTGTCTGAGGGGATGAGATGGGTCACTGTGCAGAGTGACAGGGACATCTACATACACTGTAACTCCCAGCAAGTGTGTTTTATTAATTATTAAAGCATTTTTTATTTTAAAATATTTTATAAGTTTATAAAGTTATTTTCTGTGTGATTTCTTACTTGCAAACAATTTGTAACATTGCAAATAATTCATTGCAAGAGAAGTACATCCCGACTCCTACCACTTCTCAATGTTGTTTAAGCAACCTGCTTTAATGAAAACTCTTATCAGTGTCATAATTACATTTTTAGCAGCCTAAAACACAAGTGATCCCTGTAATAATTGGTTCCAGAAAGAAAACTAGAGCTCTGTAAATAATCAACTCAGAAATTATATATTTAACATACATAATATTAAGCAGTAGAGGAGAAATTACATTTATGCACATTTACCAAAAGAATTCGAGCACCTTTTTGACTGAGTGATAGTCAAACATCTACAATTTTGTCACAAGTTTTCTAAACCTGTATATAAGTGAATTTTCAGCAAATGCATTTTAAACTTTGAATGCTGAAGGCAATTTATCGTTCATACCTGAAGAGAGTTGATTTTCTAAGACTTGTATCTTCCTGTTGAATTAACTCTAAATCTGGTATTTATTGAACACGAAGGGATCTTTGCCAAACTTCATCCAATTTGGTGACATCAGCAAATGTGACAAATCCTATGACTGTTCCATCTCTCTTCTTTGTTTTTATACAAAACTGTAGTAAGCAACATGTTTTTCATTTGAGCCAATTCTAACACTTGAACTTTAAATACCTAAGAAAGCAGGAATTTTTGTTTGGTTTCAAACTCATATTCTCTTTACTATTCCTTTGCTTCCTGACTTGTAAAGAATGAAGCAGATGTGTATTTATGAGACTACTTCTTCTTAAAACAAGTTCAAGACTAGCTTCCAAAAGTTATGATCTGCTTTGGTTTCTTGTCTAGACATATTTTTAAATTGGAAAAGAGAAAAGGAATGTTTATTGTTTTTATAGTATGTCAATGTTTTGATTAATGGTGTATTAAATTAAAACAAAACAAAACAAAACAAAATAAAATCAAGCAGTAACCCACCTACTTGAGACAAGCAAAGCTGTGTTCTACAAGGCAAGGACTTTATCTCTCACTGCAACAATCTGATATTCATGTGAGGTTCACAGACTGCTGACTGACTCTGATCCCATCAGAAATCTGTCATGGTGAAACAGATCAAAAGGGAGTGGCTGATATTTTTGTCAAAGTATACTCAAAGAAAAAAGGCTGCTGCCTTAAGGTCGTTGACAATCTCCCTTGCACAGGACAAGTTTACTGAAGAAAATTTGATATCCAGATTTCTCCTGAAAATTTTTTCCATATGCAATGGCTCTCAAGAAATTTCCACTGTCTTTCTTCACATATAGAAAGAAGTTCACTTCAGGCTTTTTTTCTGGACATGGTGTTTTGCTTCAGCCAATACTTGAAAAACCAAACAAGAAAAATACAGTGAGGCATGATGAGAAAATCTCCAAAGATTTAGAACATGGGTTCTGAAAGTATGGTCCAGATGTAAATTGTCACTGACATATAGACCTTAATGGAATTACACTGATATATGCCAGCTGAAGGTCTGACTTGGGATGTTCATAGGAATATTCAAATATGTGAAAGCAGGCATCCAACTGAGAAGAAATTAATTTTTGTGGACAAACCAGATCACACTCATTTGGAAAGGAGCCCCAGGTAGTTGGCATTGATTTTAAAAGCATTTTTTAAGCACCTTTTATAGGTCCTGATTCAAATCCAATGAAGTCAGTGGAACAACTTCCCTTAATGGGTTTGGAATCAGGCACATCATGAAAACTGTTTCACCATATGGTTCGATGACATTTAAACTCACTCATCCTGTTTGAAGAATTCTTTATTCAGCTACACACAGCTTGAAGTTCTCAGTTCTTTAGACATTTTTGGTTAATTCTGTTCTTGTTTGGAAGTAGTGGAATGGGAAGAATTCAGTGAACTTTTTAGGCAAGGAAAAATAGGAGGTGGCTTCAGTTATGATGGAATAATCTTTTTTTAAATGCTAAGTTAATTGTGATTGCCCAAACTTTGATACAAAATATAATATTACAGTTATGCCAAAGAATGAGAAAGAAGGTGAACATATTTTTTTTCCAAATCTATTTCATTTTGAAAGGAACAACACAATAGAACCCAGACCCTACATTTTGAAAGATTGTGTAAGATCATTTCTGATGTTCATGGCACCTGTATTGATGAGCCACATTTATTAGGGGGTGATTATCCTTCAGAATTATAATAATGCACCACTAGAAATATGGTTTTCATTATTCTTAATACTCTTAATACTGTAATAGTGACAGACATTCTGGGGGACTATTCCAACAAGATCAGTATCAAGACATCTTTGTATATAAACTTTCTAAGCATCATCCCATCTTTGACAGCTTCAAATCTCCTGTGAACCGATAAATGTCTCAAAAGAAAAACTGGTTATTACTGGAAAGATCAAATATGAATGG
>JANHGN010005885.1:8908-26571 GCA_024605025.1 Megaceryle maxima | reverse complement strand
GGCTACATCTTATTTGCTAAACCATCAGGTATTTGTACACATGTGGAAGAGCCCCTCTGAGCCTTCTTTTCCCCAGACTGAACAGTCCCAGTCCTCTTAGCCTCTTCTTTCTTATAAAAGCAGAAGCTCCAATCCCTTAATCATTTTATCAGCCCTTCACTGGAAATACTCCTATATATCCTTGTCCCTTTCATACTAGACAGCCCAGCACTGGACACAGCACCCAGATAGGTGTAATCAGGGCTGAGCAGA
This sequence comes from Megaceryle maxima, assembly GCA_024605025.1. Lineage (NCBI taxonomy): Eukaryota > Metazoa > Chordata > Aves > Coraciiformes > Cerylidae > Megaceryle > Megaceryle maxima. The sequence goes on along the minus strand of JANHGN010005885.1, from coordinate 26,319 downwards.
AGGGAAGGATCACCTCAGTCAACTTTCTGACAACATTCCACCTAATGCAGCCCAAGAGATAATCAGTTAAAGACAGGAGAAAAAGGAAAAAAAAAAAAGGCAAACTTTTTTGATCTTGAAATTTTAGCTCATTTCCATATTAAGGAAGACAAAATGTCAACAATCTTTAAATACAGCTGTTCAAATAAAAAAAAAAAAAGTGTTTAAATAAATTCCTTTACTAGTTTTGGTGTATTATATTAATTATATGATAGTTAGCAGTGGCAGTGTGTTAACATTTGCACAGAACTAGATACTTATTTTCCATTAAAGATAGAAAAGAATGGGTTTGAAGCACAATTATTTCCCATCTTACTGTTATCTATCTTAATATAAAAATTTATGAACAGAGATAATTTAGAAGTGAGATTATCTTCCTCTATAAAGATAATACTATTTGAAGTTTATTTTTTTAAATAATGACTCTAACCCTACAGTGACACATACAGTTCTTGTTAAAACTTGGAACTGAATCCAAGCACTCTGCAGAATGAGACCGTTTTAGGGTAAACAACTGAAACCAAGAAGCTTCATTAGTTTTAAATCCTGTTTTCTCATTAGGACTACAACTGCTTGCCAGTTGGAAGTGATAAGTGTCTAAGAAAGGAATTTGTTTTGCTACTACTTTAATTTTTATTTGTCAGCTTGCCAAAGTTTACTTGTTACTGCAGCCATGGTCCTGAGAACAGATAGGACTTGGCACTACTTACTGCAGTAAAGAATGCTTCTTGTCAAGCCTTCTTGAAAAAATTTAGTGCCAGATCAATTTGCCAGGGAGCAATCCATACTCTTTTCTTGGTTTTCTTTGTTTAAGTTTCCTATCATATTCATCCTAGGAAAATAATGTAGAAAATAAACCTATTCTAAAATATGATGAGAGAAGCAAGAGGCTAACAAATACAACAATCAACTTGAGAAACCTACCCAGTTATTCAGGGGATGATAATCCTATTTCATAAACAATTCTGAAGAATTGCAATTTGGTTTTATGTCACTTGGAACAAGGCAGAGACATTTATCCTTTTTCACCCAGGAAAAAGAAAGAACAACAGATCTCAAACTGAAATACCAAGAAGCCCAGTTGTTTCTGCAACTTCATTTTGATGTATGAATTAAACTATGAAATTTTAATTTGGATATCTTACTTCTCAATGAAGTGCTTTTTGTTGGCCTTTTGTGTGAAGGAATATTGAGCAATGGAAGCACTGCCCTGTCATAAGTAACCTATGTTTTTCCCTACAGAAGGAGAATTGTATGCTACATTGTTTCCTAATGCAGCTGATTTGTCTCCTTCAGCTATAAAAAGAAATACTAGATCTGCTTTAGTTTTAACTTCACCAATTCCTTCTGCCAAGAAACAGAATGCATGACAAGAGATAAATATGCAAATACCCTGTCAAATAAGGTCACACCCTACTGCCAGAATAGCCATTTCGTTTGGGAACACTTATACATAGGATAATACACCAGGAACCCAGTACCTATCTCTCTAAGCCAGGAAATTCAGAAGCAAGGCAAAGCTAAACCTATTTTTGTGAACAGTTTGTCTGGCACATAGATTAGCTGGCCCTGAGAAAGTAGCTTTTCTCTCCATAGGAAATATATTTGTCCCAGCTTTGCTGGCATTTTTTTTTCTTTTCCCTCAGTACCAACTTTATATTCATAATTTTATTCAGATCTTAATCAGGAAAATGTTGTTGTTGTTCTTGTTGGTTAACATGGTATGATGACAGATAATATCTGCAGATTCCTACCAGCTATAGTGAAGATCAACGTGAAGTCTTACAATCTATTAAGATACCTCTACAGTTCAGTGATTGTTCTCTCATACTCGCCCTTCTCTGCTTCTTAAAGTTTGTTGTTAATAAGACTGTGTTCATTGCTGCTCAAGCAAATGTGCACTGCAGAAGTCTTAGCTAACCAAAATTATGTTAGCATAAAACAGGTATTTATATGTAACGTTTTTCACCTATACATAGCACCTAATTAATAATTAATGGACTAACAATAATAGTACTAGTAATAATAAAAATCCTGCCTTAACAGGTTTTATTTAAAAAAAAAAAAAAATCCTTTGTTATACCAGCTGACATAGCTGAAAAAATTGACAAAATTTAAAGCACAAAAGACTTTTCATTAAAAATACATTTGTAAAAATATCAGTGTTGTTACCACCTACAAAAGTGATTATGATGCAGTTAGACAAACTATAAGATGTCCCAAAATATACAGTTTTCCAATTTTCCAGCCTGACCATCTAGGCATTTCAGTCTTTTGTTGGCAAGCCCTCTATATTACAGATCCATACATCTTGGGGATGAGATCTGACAGCTTTGATGGAAATATAACATACATTTTATTCCAAACATCTAGAATGTCATATTTCAAATTTCTCTAAAAAAGGCAGTCAGCCAAACTACTGTAATGTCCAGCTTTATGAGTTCTAAACTCAAAGGTAGAAGTCATTGAAGGCAGAGGGTGGTGAGGAGAAAGAAAACTTTACTTTACTATGTACTCAGAAAAGAACAGACAGTCCAGCAAGCTTTAGGAATGAACTTTTGAAATATTTTTGTGATCTTCATTATGGCTAGGACAACTAGGTGGAAACTTTCCTTCTATAAAGCATGTGTGCCAGTTGGGAAGACATGGTTGAGAATTTCAGAGTGAATGGTAACTTGGGTGACAGCAGCAAAGAAATGAGAGCTTTTGTGGAAGTTAATACAGAAAGAAAAAATTTATCAAAATAATAGTTTTTAAAATGAGGTTATATACTTTGATAAACTTTATTTATTGGCAAATTGTAATACTGGATCAATCTAAGAAAACAAAGCTGGAATAAATTTTACTAAAAGTGCAATAAAATAGCATTGAGGCCAAAAGATGAGTTCCATATACAAGTCAATCAGAAAGATCCAAAGATGAATGCAAGTGTTTACCACAAGCTCTGAGAGGAAAAAATCAAATGAGGCACAAAGATGTAACAATAACCAGAAACAAATCAGTAGCAGGAAGGAAAGCTAGAACTGGACTGATGTGCCATTCAGTGGAGAAGGAAAGCTGTTGTTAGTTGATGCCAAAGATATGAAGTCATTTTTCACATTACTTTTTATTCAGAATGTTAACTGAACTCAGACATCTATGACAATTAGTACCAGTGGCAGAAGGAAAAGACCTCAGTCTGATAAAACCAGAACAGCTTAGTGAGGTTAGTTAAATAAATTCAGTGTACTCAAGTCGACTAGCAATTTGATTGTAGGACATTTAAGCATCTGGCCAATGAAATTTGAGAAAGGCATGGCCAGACTAGAGAAGGTCAAAAGGAAGACCACAAAGGTGAGCAAACATCCAGAGAACATGCCACATGATGTATAACTGAAAGTGTTACGTCTTTTCTCCCCAGAGAAGACTCAGAAGGCCCAGTAATTAAAGAGCAGGTACGAAGAGAATGAAGACTCTCATTCCCTAGAAGTCACATGGAGGAAATAAGTGGCAAAAGGTAAAATTTGTACCAAGAGAGGTTTCATCTCTACATAAGAAATACTTTTTTTATGGTAAGAACAAGCATTCAGCAGAACAACCTCCCCAGAGATGGTGTAAAGTCCCCATCTGGAGCTTTCCAAGATGTAATTGGACAGGGTGCTAGATAATCTCATCTAGGCTCCCTTTCATGTTAAAGCTTGGACCACATGATCTTTTAAGATCCCTTCCAACCTGGTCTTTGATTCTAAAATTATTTGAGTCTATGAATCTCAGTTTCCCTGTGATTATCTCTGCAAACTTATGAAGGACAGATTCCAGAGGACTGTGAGAAAAGCAAGCATAATGAAGGAGGGCTACAAAGATGATCAGAGGACTGGAACACCTCTCCTATGAGGACAGGCTGAGAAAATCAGGCTTGTTCACCCTGGAGAAAAGAAGGCTCCACGGAAACCTTATTGTGGCCTACCAGTATCTGAAGGGGGACTGCAAGAAAGCTGTGGAGGGGCTTTTTACAAAGTCCTGCAGTGATAGGATGGGGATAATAGTTTAAAACTGGAAGAGGATAGATTTAGATTGGAAATAATAAGGAAATTTTTCACTGTGAGGGTGGTGAGACACTGGAACAGGTTGGCCAGGGAAGTTGTGGATGCTCCATCACCAGATGTGTTCAAATACAGGTTGGATGGGTCTTTGAGCAGCCTGGTCTAGTGGGAGGTGTTCTTGCCATGGAAAGGGGGTTGGACCTGGATGATCTTTAAGGTCCCTTCTAAACCAAACCATTCTATGAATGTCTTTTAAAAGGAGTATTTGGGAAATTAAACAGATTTAAACAGATTAAATTAACATATTAATTTACATTTTGAAAGAAACACTTCATTAAAAGCACATCTGGACAAATCCTAATTTTTTTTTACATGAGAGGGTAACAGCATTAGATGGTGACAGGACTGTAGGATCTTAACAAAAACTACAAAAAAAACCAAACACAGCTACTCCTGTACAGATGATATTATTCAGTAGAGAGAAATGCAAGATGGCACATGTAGGAAAGAAAACTCTGAACAAACCCAAGATGGTGAAAAATCAGTGAGGTAGAATCTAATGGTTAGAGTAGATCAAATCTGTAAACAAGTCGACAAATGAAATGATGTTGCTGAAAAGCCATGCTGGGATGTGTAAACAACAGTACAGCATGTAGGAACACAAAGTAATCTTTGTTCAACATTGGTAATGCTCAGATAAAGTACTATAGAAAGATGTGGACTTGCTAAGCATATCACACAAGAGATTGATGAAAATGATCAAAACAGGCTGACAAACGCCTGAGTGATCTGGAATTGTTACCCTAAAGATTAAGGAGGGATATGCTAACTGTTCTGAATCATGTAAAAGGCTCCTTCAAATGGCTTAATTTTTTTCATATTTATAGTGGAAAAGATAAAAAATACAGATCTCAGTTGCAAAAGAAAAAATCCCTATAAATTAAGAATTCGGAAAAAAACTTTTTATTGGTAATGCTGGTGAGACTTAGAAGAGAGGTTGTAGAGTCCTCATACTCAAGGTCTTTAAGAACACATTAAACAAACATCAGTCAAAAACAGCAGAAACACATCCTTTCCTATGTTGGAGGGAAAGCCACTTCTGATTTCTTGAATGACACTGAAACTCAAGAAGTCATCCCAATTCTTCAGTCTATACCTATATACGCTACTTAAATTGGAAAAGGACTGCATATTAAAGTAAAATTTTGATAGCTTCAAAGGTTGTCATACAGAATGTACATACTTTGTTGCTAACTTGAGAGATCTTCATAGGACTAAAAAGTACTAACATGAAGCTGTAGTGTAAGACTAGACTGTTAATTTGGGAGAAAGTCTCTTCATTGAGTATGTTGAAGTTAGCTTCCACAAACCTAGTGAAACTCATATTCACACCTTATGGTAGTATGAATGTCCTGCTGCAGCTATCAAATATGTAAAGATAGAAAGAGTGAAATGTATTAGGTCGCCTAGGGGTCAGGTACAGCTCCCTGCTCCAAAGAAAATTCAGTTGCTTCTGCATTTTTCAACAGATCTAAGAAGAGAATAAATGAGTTCCTCATATCAGTAAAATCTCCAGTGATTCTGGAAAGTGGGGAATTCTCACCTGAGAAAGGGGAAAGAAATCAAAAATAAAATTAGGAAGGATTTAGGTATGAATCTGATAATTTGAGGAATGTTCCCTCATTTTAGTGCCTAGTATTTTATTGTTCTTAGTTACTATTCATATTTTCTTTCCTTCTCTTTCATTTTATTTTCTTTTCCCACCTTGCTTCATATGAATGAATGGCAGGAGAGTTCAAAATCTCCAGAGGTTTGAAGGGCTCTTCACATTAACTTCTTTCCACATCACAAATGTTTTTTGTGGTATCTTTAGTGATGTAAATGGGTTTACCTCAATGTGGTTTTCCATTATGTAACACCACTAGGCTGTTCTACTTTACTTTCAGACTTGTAAACACAAAAACATGTAAACAAAAAATTCTACATATGAAATGGAAGCCTTTTTGTGCAAGAAAAAGCTTCTGGATGAAGTTTCACAAAAGATAAACTACCAAGCTTCGGTGTTCTGTAATTGAAGTCAACGGACAAAAATATCTTAATAATTTTACTTAACTCACTAAGAATGGTATCAAACTTGCAATAGGAAAAAAAAAAAGAAATTACATTCCCCAAAGATCCTAAATGTAGGAAATAAGATAACAGTCACACACATTAGCTCTGATATTTATGTCTAGAAGCACATCATGGCAATGACTCCCACATATTAATAAAACAGATGCATTAACAACTGCTTTCAACTTTGAATGCTTGTCTTCAGAGGACTTGCCCTTTAAAGAAACAACAGTTCAAAAATTTTTGATCACAGTACTATTTGATAATCATAGTTTGTTGTTGTGGTTTAGGCCCAGTCAGCAATTGTGCACTTTGCAGCTGCTCTTTCACTACCGTCCACACATGCCCCACATGCACCCCACTGCCCCATGGGATGGGAAGAAGAATCAGGAGAAAAAGACAAAACCCTGTACCTTGAGATAAGGAGCGTTTAATAGAACAACACAAGGAAAGGAGAAACAATGGGAATAAAAATATTATTAATTAAATAAGGTATATACAAGTTACATAAACCACAGAGCTCACTGAAAACTCCAGACAGAGCTGCACACAAAACCCAAATGCCTTCTTGCACTAGCATGCCCTCCCTCTTTTATTGTGGGTGTGCCATCAGTACGGCATCAAATATCCCATTGTCTGGTTTGGAACTCAGAACATTTGCAATTTATTTTGTCCAAGTCACTGGCTTTCAGAAGCCATTTAGAATCTTGCAGTATTTGAAAGGACATTTGTCCATTATCTATCAACTTAAAAACACAGTCAGAAAGTGAAAAAAAAGCCCTCTGAGAAGTCTTGAGGACAATTTTTGTGAGGAACAGTTCCACTTCAGTTAATTCAAGCTGTCATCAAAGACACTTAAGATGATCAAATTGATGTCATATAGGCCCTTTATGAAATTTAAGAAAATTCATATGGAGTTTGATAGGAAAATATTATTTTTTATATTAGAAAAATAACACTGAATTTTCACAACATTCAACAACAGACTCAGGGAAGACCAGAATGACACGATATAACAAAGCAAACTATGATCACTTCTGATTTTAATATTGGTTTTACATTACTGGTCAGTACTTAATAATTTTTACAAAGGTATAGTCACCTAAGTAAATTAGTAATGAACGCAGAGAGGAAATCACTATTTCTTATCATTTCTAATATTCTCAAAAACGCATGAGAATGATCTCACATTTATATAGCACTTTTAATTCAAAAGAATCCTGAAGCTTTTATCCAGTGCTTCCAAAGAATAACTAAAAATTGAGATTCTCAACTGAATGAAGGTTGACAGCTCAAAGCATTTGACTCGTAGTAATATAATGCAGCGATTCATAGAGAAAGATGAAATAAGAGCAACATATATAATTTTGTCATGTAAGGAACAAAGGTCTATTTGCACAGTAAATGTGTAACAGGATTTGGAGGACAACAGTTCCTTCACAATGTCTTTTACTGCAATTAACTGAAAAACTTCTTTTTCTGAGCCTTCCTATGAGTAACCAAAAGTCTTGACCTCCAGAATTGAGACACCTGCAGCTGGTATCTATGCCACTGCTACAAAATAAAACAGGGGTGAGGCAGCTGTCTGGCCTTTAAGCTAAGTTGCATCTATAGATTAAATCACAATAAAAACATTCTGTTCATTTTTTTGCTCTCCGTAGCATTAACCTGGTCTTGAGGCAAATAAATACAAAAATATAAATCCCGGTATATTTCCACCCATGAAAAAAGAAATATACACTTGAATATAAAAGCAAGCCTGAATATGCATTCAAACCACATTCTAATCCAGAAGTGATGAAAAATTTCTTTTTTTTTTTTTCCCCTATTGAAAAGAACAGCCTTTTAGGTGAATACATAGGAATTACTAGTAAATAATATGGTCTAGTTTTACTATTTCTTTTGGTTAAGTAGGAGTATTGCCATATTAACCTAAGACATAATTAAAGAGAGTAGCTGTAAAGTTGGCGCTGCTGATCTTGAAAAGAACACATTAGCAATATTACTTCCTTTTTGCAATTGGCACAATTGCCATTGTATGTTGTCATAGCACTTTAAATGTATATCCTTCCATTCTCCAGAAGCAGTTAGTAAGTATTTATTGTGTTGTTGCATAATAGCTTTTCCTTTTTATCTCTGTCAACAAACTGCTATTCTTAAAAGTCTAAGCCTAGGAAGAGTCCAACTGCAATGCGTTAGTACAGCTCCAACTACATTGAGAAAAGGCTGGTTTTCTTGATAACACTGCAGTTACTGCCTGTAACCGTCCTGACCAGCATAGACAGCATCAGCGTGCAAGTCACTAAACTAGTCTAAAAAATACAGTAGTAATTATAATTTTCTATTCTAGACACAAATAAATGATCAAATATTTCCTTGTCATTTTCAGCTAATAACTTCACACGTGGATTCTTATAACAAATTCCTTATGTATTTGCTCGTGAGTATAATTTACTTAATAAGGCGTCTAAAATGTAGTGCCCTTTTTATGTTCACTAGGACAGCAGATTTTGAATACTTATGAAACAAGTGAATTATGACACTATCAAAAGCTGAGTGCATTCTTTTCAATGCAGATGATGTTAAAGGCATGCTGGTCTTCATCCCTTAACCTTTCCCTGCCTCCTCCCCTCTCCCCCCCCATATAAAAAGACTGCCAAAAGTAGTTGCCTGACATCGGGTACAATTGTCTCTCATCACGGACCTTAAAGAGGATCTAATATTTCTATATTGGTATTTTCTACTATCATTCTTCTTGTACCTTGCTACTATTGATCTCTGCAATATATCATTCTTGCAATTAGTATTCTCCAGTAGTTTTGTTTCAAATTCTTGCCTTCCTACTTAATGGTGTTTGGGTTTACACAACCAGCTATTAAACAACCCATTCATTTGGTATGGGCAAATGGATCTTAATAGTTCTTGTTTTGATCACTCTTTTGAAAAGCAAAATTGAAGTTGGCATCTCAATTTTTTCTTTATTTTAGAGAAAACTAATGAATCAGAGATCATATTCAGGAAAAGGATTTTAAACAACGGTAAAACACTAACTAGCCCAGGTTTTTGTTTTCAAAATACCGAGGAGAAAATTATGGTCTTCTATCTGTTCTTATTACAGTCTCATGTATGGCAGTGTTACCAATGTAGTGGTCAAAACCTTAAAAAGTTCTTAAGACTAAAAAAAGCAACACCAGAAAACCTCAGGCTGGGACCAAGGACCCTCTCACCAACAAAATGCAACTCCTTGACATATATGCTATGCATTGAAAGACCGCTAGATTTGTTAGGCTGGGTTTACATCAAAATGTAGATACATATTCATTAAAATAATGTTATTAAAAAATGCCAAATTCAAACCATAGTATGCTTGATGCTACATGGTACTGACATATTTCTAGAGAGCCTGAATGACTCCAATTGAGGTGAAGAAGCTCGCAAAGAGAGCTCAGAAAACTGGAATTTGAGATACTTACAAAATCATCATCAGTTACCTACATGTTTAGGCAGAATGAGACAGACATATACTCTTGTATTCTGATCTACCGCATGAAGCAGACAAAATAATTACATTCAGTAACTCTTACACCATGACCTTATTTTCTGATACAGCTATAGTATGGTACTTAAGAATACAACTAATCTTCAACCAATTTCAGTTTTAAAATTTCACATAATGAGAAGTCCTCTAGCTCTCCAGGTACATTTCCCAAAGGTTAATTATATTCTTTGTTACAAGGATACACTATATTTCTCAGCTGAATTTGTTTCTCTTCCATTTCTAGTCATTCAAAGACACATTAATATTCACTTTATTTTCTGCATTACTTTTACGTTTTGTCTGTATTATATGTATGTACTTGTGACTATATTTGATGGCACCATCTGAAGTACAAGGCTGAAAACATTTTGTTGGTTACAGCGTCCAAGGTGCCACATTCTTAGTTAACAGCTAGTCAGTCAATTTTGTTGGGTATAAGCAATAATATTTTCTTATCAAAACAGTCACAAAGTTAGAATATAAGAAGATGAAAATATTCCCTCACTCCTCCTTTTTTGTACATCTGTTGAAATAGGATGATTATGATAACAAAACTTTTTCCCTTGAATCAGCATGAGTGTATCAGAATGTATCATATAATCACTAAATAAAAAATTGCAGTTAAAAAGGCAAAAACTGGTAATAATTCTACTTTTTAAGCTAATCTTAGGACAAAACCTGAATTTAATGGATAAGAAAGAAACCTACTCAGAAACCAACTGAAAAGAGGCAGCCCTTCTATGAAAAAATATGTACTTAGAACTACATCTGAAGATATCTACTGTACTGGGAAGAGCCATTTAGGTCAGAAGAGGTATTTCCCTCTGTCACAGAACAGTTCTTTTATTCTTCAATATTTTTCTTGTACATTTCCTTTAAAAGTATTTTAATATGAATATTTGAAATTTTTAATATTTTATGTCCCATTGTATATCGAATCATTCCATTCTCAGGCCTGTTAATCAATGTATCAATAGAAAAGGCTGTAACAAATTTTCTGCTTCTGGGTAGCATTACTAGGATTATTCTGTTTTCCATCCCTTCCTTTCTCTTTCCATAGATCATTTCACCCCTTCTGAAAGAAGAGTTACGTATTTCCACTAATAAGGAAGGCAGTGGCTGAGAAGAACGTATGAGTGATGTGGAGGTGTTGGTTGGATACATTAGTCTGAGCTTGCTGTCCAGGGAGAGAAAAACAATTTTGCTATTGCCAAATTAAAAACAGTAGTTAGTGAGGAACCAAATATTGGCACTACCAGAGAGATGCCTCAGCAAAGAGTAGAGAAGGGCAATGGTTAAGTCCAGAAAATGTTTTCTCTTATCTTTAAAGGATTTTTTTTTCATTTAAATGTCTAAAAATAAACATTTCAAAATTTGAGTACATCTCAATCTGTGCTTAGACCAAGTATCGTAACCTAACCAGAAAAATAAACAGATGCGTGTATTTCCTGTTTTTAAACATGTTTGACTTTAAAATAAGTTAAGACCTTCACTGTCATTCCTAGGATAGAGATAAGAAAAGAATTAGTAATTTTATTCAGAAGTGTTTCTGCTGGTTTTGAACTATTTAAAAGAAAAAAAAAATTCTATTTTTATAAATTATCTTCATTTTATAGAAAATGAATTTACATTTAAATGTAAAATTCTTACCTACTTTTACTGCCAATACTTTTTTTAAATGCTAATGTTTCAGTTTACATTTAGCTGAGATACTTTAGTTGTACTTTTGCAATCCCCTCATCAATCACACAGCATTTGTAACAGTGATGCTCTGAAGCATACATTTCTGAAATACTAAGTGGAAGTTTCAACAACTGTGAATACCACAAAACTTCTAGTTTTATTCAAATAATAAAAACAATTTAAAACCACAGCTTTCCTGTATCTTAAATGAATTTCAATTTTCATGCTAATGAGACTTGACACAAACAATAACTAAAGATGTAATTATTACCTGCTAGAGAACAAATACTTTCCATATATTAACTGTATGTTGGGAGTTTTCAGAGAACCTCTCAAAAAAATCAGGTTTTTTAGGTCTTGTCCCTGGAATGTGATTTATTAACAGAAGCACAAAGTTCATCTCAACCCCCTCCGTAGTATACCACTGTCTAGGGCTCTGTAGGGTTTCCTCTTTACATCTGTATGGCAGAAAGTGACTACACAGCATAACATTCCTGTTTTGGATCCTACTGCAAAATTGCTGCTTCTTTCCACAGCTTCCTTCCTGATAATATCTAAACTGTTAGCAAGTGACAACTAATTCCTCCTAGTTTCGGGAGTGTGGGGGGGAAAATGACTTTCAAAGGGGGTAGATTGGATACTATTAAAATAAAGTTATTTCTAAAATATATGGTAAGAATATGGCCCAATGTATGTACCTTCTGCATGTCTTCTTTTTTCTTCCTTTTTAATTGTGTTGTATTTTTTAGGTTACTGGAAGAAAAAAAACTAAGTTTATTGAGAAGTGTGTATTTGGTTTAATGTTTATGAAAATGATTGAGACCAAAACTATCTTGGGGAAAAAAAATAAACTTACAATTAAAATTAATCTTCTTGATCATAATTAAAATAAAACATTTAAATAATGATCAAAATACTATATATATTACCCTAGAAGAAAAATGAATTCTAGACTGGCACATGACATCTTGGATCCCCATAGAAGCCTCACATTTAGCTAAGCTCAAATTTGAAGTTGAAATGAACAGAGCTTGAAAGTTCATCCTCAAAGACCTATAAATCTCAAACACCCCCACTCAGAATTATGATGACTAGATAAACAAAAAAAGAATAAATATTGTAGTGAGATATAGAAGGAAGAAGGCTTTATTTTACAGTCTCTTCACTAATATTTTCTTCATTCTTACAGGAAAATAAGCTATCTTCTTCATCTGCACACAGAGGTGGAATTTGGGGTGCAAAGACTGATTGCATTGATGTCATAACCAAGAGAAATTTCACCGCCTTTCACTACAGATATTTCAAACATAAAATGTTTCCTCAAAGACACATCCAGTTACTGAACATAGTAGAGAGCTGATGACATCATACCCTTGCATGCTGATTTTCAGCTTTGAAATGAAGAGTATCTTTGCAGTTTTGTTACAATAGACAACTTGAAAGAACAGGTGAACATGTTTTAATTGGCTCCTGTTGGCCCATCTCATGTTTTGGATAATTCATAACTTAGATGCACATCACTGAGTGAAGACTACCCAAAATAGGTGCTTAGACTGGTGGGATTTCAGCTTTTTCTGCCCAGCCTTAACTAATTTGTATGTTCAGGTATTTGCTGGAAAACTAAACAAAGAACAGAAAATAGTTACAGGGAAGTTTGGTCAAAAGCTCTGGAGTACATCTTCTGTGCTGTAGTGCCTTAGGTTCTCATGAGAAAGAATCAAAGAGGCACTTTTAACAACTTTACATACTTAAGACACATTTATAGCAGGAAACCAGAAACTTATAATAATCCAGGTAACAACTAGTTGGCCTGAGGGTAATATACACAGCAAGGCCACTGGCAAGTTTTGTAACCATCCAAATTAAACAGTGAAAAATAATAGCCTCTAGTTCCTCTCTCCCTTGGGGGGGGGGGAGAACACATTCAAAGCCATGGCAAAAGCTGAGACCAGTGTGGAACTACTATGTATAAAGTCAGGCAGACCACTAGCTGGGTCTCGGGCACCTTGACCAGCTATAGGGAGTGTCTTGAGTCCATGGTACTGGTCACAGCTGGACCATAAGCCCTGACTGATGTGAGTTCATTCTGTACAGTGAATGTGATTATGTGTACATGTGTGCCACACATACGTGTGTTCTGTAAAACAAAAATCACAACCCATCTCATTTAGAAGACAAATTCAGATTGTTTTTGTAAATGATTACCGTGCTTTTGTCCTTGAGATTACCTTGCCCTTAAACTCTATGGGGAACATAAACTACGAGTTATTTGCACTGTGCAAACAGACCAAAACAAAGTTCTGAAGGAATCCCACGTCTAAGTGCACACATTTTGGTATTCCTTGATGTCACAGCAGAACACACATAGCTTTGTTTAATGAAACTGTCCCTTTCACTGAGCAGTACCCTAGTGATTGTAGTGACAGTTATTAGCTGATATGTTACTTTAAGCATATTACAGTTAGTATAGGATTGTTATCTACATCCTTTTAAGAAGCTTGTCAGATGAATTAAAATGTGTTGTCCGTGTCAATTTTAGGGTAGCAGGAACACAGTAGGATTCTTCAAGAACACAGGAAAAAGAATTAAATGAAAATGCTTGAAAAAGAATCAAACATTACAATCTCCTCATCCAGAAGCTATAAAAGAGAGGTTACTTCCCCTTTTAAAGGTCAGACTGTTTGTCAGGAAAATAAAAACATTAATTTTCACTGGTGTGTGATTGTCTAAATTATTAAATGTGGCTAAATTGGTAGAATTTATGTTCACTCTCAAATTAAAACAATCAGTGTGTCTAAAAATAGTCCTTACAGTGCTGCATAACAGTGTGACTCTTCTAAGGATGCTCAAACACTTGAATGATTAATGTGCCTTTTACCTATTAAAAATGTAGTTATGCTTTGTGTAAATTATAGACCCTCATTTAAGTGCAAGTATGCCAAGGAAATTTTCTGTAGTTTCATCTTCAATTTAAAATTATTTATTCTCAGCACACAGCTAACTTAGTTCAAATACCTCTTCATACTTTCTATAGGTATTTGTTTTGAACGAACAAAGCTGTTTGTGTTCCAAACCGAAAACTTGTTTTGTTTTGTTATATATTTGCCAAAATGTTTCACTACACACATTGTTCACTGGAATTTTAAAGTTCTCATTACCTTTCAAGTGATAAATCCAGTTGTCATCTTGGCCTTTCAAAGGGATCTGGACTGTCATTTTATTTTTCTCTTATTCTCTTTATTTAGATTTTTAAAAAGACAGTTTTGCATGAGTAAGCTCATATAGAAATTAATATTTTTCATAGAGAAAATGACAGACACCCCTTGAGATGTCAGTACTCTCATATATAGATATTTGTAACTTTGGAATATTGATCCCTTATTTTAGAACTGATGAAACAAAATAGAAAATCATTATTAACTATCTTTACATTTTGGTAGAAATCAAACAAAAATCAAGATAAGGTTGAACATTCCTTGGTAATATAGATAAGCACCTTAAAAGTATGAGGCAGTAAGTGATCTAGGATGGTCAAATGGCTGGTTGCCAAATCTTTGATTTGGATAATTAAGGTGATTCGATATGACTAGGTCAAGTCTCATAATCATCACAAAAGCATTTTGGTACTAAAGTCCTTTTGACTGACTTTCAAACAAAGAGATGTCACTCTAGATGTTCATACATCTGGACTTTTCTTTTTTGACACAAATCCTAGTAAAGTTTTCTTCCATGCTACAAGTTATGTGAAGATGCAGGCTGAGTATTAGTCATGAAACTCCATCTCAACAGAATTAGAATGTATCTGGGAAGCCAACAAAAATATACGGAAATACAGTATGTTGAAAATTATAAGGGAATTGGCATCTGAATCATGTAAACAGTCAAAGAGTAGAGAAATAACTATGACTCTACATAATTTCTTTTCTGGTCCCGGATCACAGACTTTATATTATGGAGTTGGCAACACATGTGGATAACTCATCAAACTGGCAACAGAAGGCATTTTACAGGAACGAGTCAATCTATTGACTCTGCTCAGTACAGACCATTTTGATTTAGAAAAGGAGATATTGAGCTTTGATATACAAAAGCTACTCACAGTAAGAAAGGACAATCCTGAGGTGCTTCCTTAGAAAACAGACACAGAGTACCTATGGCTTCAAAGGATATCTCAATAGCTAAGTTGCTTACCTAACTAACGGTATCAATGCTTGAAGGCTATGGGAAGGGAAGGAAAGCAGACTTCCCCTCTTTTCCCTACACCCTCTCTCAAAATTAGCAGAAATCAACAGAAGAAAGTCTAGATAATCAAAAAGACAGAAGACCGAAGAATCCACTCTCCTGGGAAAAACAACCTTGGTTCCTAACTCAGCAGTTCTACCAAAAGAAGATCAAAATTATTATACAGTTCAGAAACCTTCTTCATTTCCTTGGGAGATCTCCTTGCCCTTGCACAAGAAGTCTGGAGTGAGTTCTGCGGGGTGTCCCACTCTTTGTTAGTTTAAAAGTTAATTCTAAGATGAGCTAAGATGTGTGAACTGTTGTGACTTTTACAAAACTGTACAGCATTACAAGTGTTGAAACACTAGGTCATTTTTGTAGGACACTGATAACATTTGGTTATTAAGAGGAACATGATTATTTGTGAAGTCGATAATTATTGCTATGAAAGCTGAAATTCCACTACCAGTGACTTCAGCTACCAACTGCAGAACAAACCTAGTAGAAATATGAATTCAAAATCAGCTCTAAAATAATCACAGTAACTGTAGAAATTTAAGACAGTAATACTTGGAAGATTAACAATCTTCAATATTTCAGATTGATTCTCATTTTTGTCCAAAACATGATTCATGTATTTCAAATCCTGCTTCATCTGGTTGTTCTTCAGAGCCAATACGGTCCATTTCAATGTGAACGTGATTACTCGGCAATTTCTCTGGGATATTAAAATCACTTCTCTTCTTGAGGAAAAAAAAAAACCATCTAATTTAAATGTCATTCAGAACTGTGGAAAGCATATGGCTTCCCAGTATCACACCCCAGAGACTGATGGTTAAAATGATTCCTATCTAAGTAGCGGGAGAAATTGCAGATGTGAAACACACAAAAACTCACGCTGCATTCTGTAACTGCCTGTTCTGTAGCAGAGAAGCGTGGCCCCTGTGGACTACTGAATCCAGCACACCCTTTTTCATCTCCACTGCCACTGCTGTTCCTGCTTCTCTGCCAAATAAATGATCATCTAAAGAAAGTCTACGTTTTATCACCTAATTGCCTTAATACAGCAAGGTGAGCACATTCTGCAAATAACTTTCCACTTTGGGAATCTTTCATACTGGGATATAACAGCTTAAAGATGACATTATGCCAGCACAGAGTTAATTTAGACTGAACCAGCTCCTTCTACATTAAAGACACATGTGCTCAGATGTCAAATGCTGTAGACTAATGAGAGAGTTAAAGCAGAAACAAGAGCACACAGTTGAAGCTCTGTTGCCTTTTTTTTTTTTTGGTCTTTTGTGTTATAATAATACTATGATGTTGAAAAGAATATTATCAACTTAACATACATGTTATGCTATATGCAGTTTATTTAGCAAATAAATTCTGTTGCACAAATGTTTAACATACAATACTGGAGAAAAATGTGAAATTGATTTAGAAGATAATCTTGCATCTCTAATGTAATGTTTAGAAATCCCTCAAGGTTTGCAAGAGATGTTAATAGAAATGTTTTATTTGTGGCTTCAGAGGGATGAGACTGCAAAAGGCAAATACAAAATGTATTTCTTAACCACCAAAGTAATACTTTCAAAATATTTAAAGCATTACTGAGTTCTCTAACATTAAAAAATACTCTGTGTATGTGGAAGTATATGTACATATGCTTAGCTGTAAGCATTTACCACTTGGAGTTTTCACAAGCATAGAAGGTTAAAAAAAAAAAAAAAAAAAAAAAAAAAAAAAAAGAAAAAGCCCACAAAAAACACCAAGAAAAAAATACCATAAAAATA
>JANHGN010005884.1:0-11282 GCA_024605025.1 Megaceryle maxima | reverse complement strand
AGAGGAGTTTTAGTTCTGATCTTCTGTCCTTTGCAGAACAATCACCTGTTGATTGCAAAAGCACAGGCAGAGGTACCATGGAGCTTTGGGAGTTATAGAAGGTCCTCCTTGACAATGTCTAATGTCCTATGGTTAAGTGACATATTAAAGTTGTCCCAAGATAAGAAAGGAATAAAAAAGAAAAAGGAAAATGTCAGATCTTAACACGATCACCTAGTGACTTCATAAATAAAAGGACACAGAACACAATATAATGACATCAGTAAAAGTTATGCAAAGAAGCCATATTAAAAACAAACAAACAAGCAAAACAATAACAAAAACTATTTTTTTTTTTCCCCCATAAAATTCAGGGTAACAAGAATGCATGCACAATTCTCAGTATCAGAGGAGCCATACAGTACCTTGAGAATGCTGCACTACTCTCCAGATACTCTGTATCACATAATGATTTGGAGATGTAAATTAATTATATAACAGGCTTGCCTCTCTTAGTTTCCCTAAAACTTTCATACCTGAATAAGTGTTACAAAAATCCTGCTATGTATTTCCTGGAAAGTAGCAGAAGCAGACACAGTGTTTCTTCACTACATTGTATTTGTAAACTCATGAACACAACTAACTCCTTCATACATCTCAGATGGAGTTTCTTCTGTTCATCTGTGAGCAAATAGGTACGGTCATACAAAATACCAATGGATCCCTTTTCTTTTTATTAATGTTCAATAAAAATGTAGAACTGGCATAAAATTCTGGATAGAACTTGGCTGTAACCTAAAAGAAACTGAAAAATAACTAACTGGATATTTTTCTGAATAAACATCTTTTAATTATCTCATATAAAGGCAAAATCTTACACACACTAATAGTAGAATAGCATTTGAAATTATTAGCATATTTTAACCTGAATTTAGAAGACTGAGAATCCCATGCTGCGCTAGCATTTTTCAACATCATAAAACTATGATAAACAGCATGTTCCTCTCAGAAAGATGCTGATCACTGAATATTAGTATCTGCTAAAAAAAGGGTGGAGTGGGGAAAACGAGGGTTTGTGATGTAAACACATAGCAATAAACTTGTCTTACAAATAGACTAAAAATAAAGCTTTATATTTAAAGACACATTTATTTTTATTCTGATCAAACAGCCTAATATCTTCCATATGTTGCACAATGCAAGGCTAAATCAGAAAGGGGAACAAATATTTCAACTGATAGTCTCTCTTCAAGGGTCTTATAAAATATGTTAATATTAAAAATAAACTCACTGTAAAGAGCATATAATGTAGTCACGAAAATATTTAATTGCTACCAGATTTAGAACCCCAGTGACTCAAAGAAGAATTCAGGGAAGAATTAGTCTGTAAGATAACCAGACTCTCAGGGCGTAATATTTCCTTTATTTTCAGAAAATCTTACATGAGCAAATGAGCATTATAACAGAATATTGGATGATTTTCTCTACTACAGCTTCTGTTATGACACCTACAGAAAGGATTTGTATCTGAATCCATTGTTTGTTTCTACTTACATTTCTTGAAAAATTTGAAAACCAGGTTTTGTCTATATTAGTGAAATATTTCTAGAAGAGCACAGAAGTCATGGAAAGGCTGGAAAACAAGATCCAGCAGATTACAAGCAAGAGTAAAATACAGGACACCAACTTTGAAGCTACAGCTCTTTTACACTGTCACTAAAAATATAGTTTCAAACACTTCACTCTCTGAAAAAACACAATGAAAAAAATAATTTCTGAGGTTATTATCTCTCATATTTCAACCTAAACGTGTGGTGCCCCTAAACTTAGACTCATGAAACAAGTTAGTGACTTTTTATTATTTATTCTATACTCAATTCTTTTATCTCATTAAGCTATATGATTTTAATATTTATCTTTGGTAAAAAGGAACATTTCTTTCATTAATTCATAGAATCATAGAATGGTTTGGGTTGGAAGGGACCTTAAAGATCACCTAGTTTCAAACCCTCTGTCATGGTCAGGGACATCTCCAACTAGATCAGGTTGCTCAAAGCCACATCCAACCTGGTCTTGAACACAACCAGTAATGGAGCATCCACAGCTTACTTGGGCAAACTGTTCCAGTGTCTTGCCACCCTAAGAGTGACAAACTTCTTCCCCATTTCTAATCTAAATCTACCTTCTTCCAGTTTTAAGCCATTTCCCTTCATCCTATCACTACAAGTTCTTGCAAAAAGTCCCTGCCCACCTTTCTTGTAGGCCCCTTTCAGATACTGAAAGGCCTCAAAAAGGTGTCCCCAAAGCCTTCTCTTTTCCTGGCTGAACAACCCCAACTTTCCCAGCCTGTCCTTATAATAGAAGTGTTCCAACCGTCTGATCATTTTTGTGGCCCTCCTCTGTGCCCGATTCAACGGGTCCATGTCCTTCTTGTCTTGGAGGCTCCAGAGCTAGATGCAGTACTCCAGGTGTGGTCTCACAAGAGCAGAGCAGAGGAGGGACCTGCTGGCCACGCTTCTTTTGATGCAGCCCAGGATAGGTTTGGCTTTCTGGATTGCACTCACACATTGCTGGCTCATGTTGAGCTTTTCATCAACCACATCCCAAAGTCTTTCTCCTCAGGACTGCTCTCAAAATATACTCCATCCAGCCTGTATTTGTGCCTTATATTGCCCAGACCCAGGAGTGGGACCTTGTACTTGACATTGTTGAATTTTGTGAGGTTGACAGGGGCCCACCTTTCAAGCCTCTCCAGGTCCCTCTGGATGTTATCCTTTCCCTCGAGCATGTCAACTGCACCACACAGCTTGGTAGTGTCTGCAAACTTGATGAAGGTGCAGTTGATCCCACTGTCCATGTCACTGAAAAGGAAGTTAAACAACACTAGTCACAGTACCGACCCCTGAGGAACAACACTCATCAGAGGTCTCCACTTGGACATTGAGGCATTGACTGCAACTCTTAAGTGCAACCACCCAGACAATTCCATATCCACCAAGTGGTCGATCCATCATATCCATGCCTTTCAATTTCAGAGACCAGGATGTGATGTAGAATACTAATGAATGCTTTGCACAGATACAGGTAGTTGATGACAGTTGCCCTTTTCTTATCCACTGATGCTGTAGCTCCATTGTAAAAGGCCACCAAATTTGTCAGACACAATTTCCCTATGGTGAACTGTATTGGTTGCCACGAATCATCTCCTCATTTTCATGTGCTTTAGCAGAGCCTTCAGGAGGATCTGTTCCATGATCTTCCCAAGCTGGTTGGTTTCCCAAGCTTGCCTACATCTTCTGTTCTGAACTGTCAGAAATCATTTCAGAAAAAAATTATTTTAAACAATGGTTTTTATATATGACAAATATATTGCTGAATATTTAGCATTATAAGGAAGTTGAGGCCTTTAACAAGCAGCTGACGCCAGCCTCACAATTACAGGCCCTGGTTCTCATGGGTGATTTTAACTACTCAGATATTTCCTGGAAGGCCTCCTCAGCCAGCCAGTCACAGTCAAGGAGGTTTCTCCAGTGCACTGACGATAACTTCTTGAGGTAAATAGTGGATGAGCCAACTAGGAGAGGGATGCTGCTGGATTTTATACTCACTAACAAGGAGGGTCTGGCTGAAGCAGTGAGGGTTGAGGGCAGCCTTGGCTGCAGTGACCACAAGATGGTGGAGTTCAGGATCTTGTGCAGCCAGAACATAATAGCAAGCAGAATCACAACCCTGGACTTCAGCCGGGCCAACTTTGGCTTTTTCAAGCAATTGCTAGGAGAAATCCCATAGGACAGGGTAATAGAAGGTAAAGGGGCTCAAGTTAGTTGGTTAACATTCAAAGACTGCTCCTTCCAAGCTCAAGATCAGAGCATCAAAAGGTAAGAAATCAAGAAAGGGAGCCAGGAGACCGACAGGGTTAAGCAGGGAACTGCTGGGCAAACTCAGGTGGAAGAAGAGAGTCTACAGATTGTGGAAGGAGAGGCTGGCCACTTGGGAGGAATATAAGTCCGTTGCTGGAGGATGCAGGGAGGCAACCAGGAAAGCTAAGGCCTCCTTGGAGTTAAACCTTGCAAGAGAGGTCAAGGACAACAGAAAGGGCTTCTTCAAATATATTTCAGTTAAAACTAACACTAGAGGCAATGTGGGCCCACTGATGAATGAGGTGAGTGCCCTGGTGACAGAGAATACAAAGAAAGTGGAGTTACTGAATGCCTTCTTTGTCTCTGTCAATGCTACTGGAGGCTGTCCTCAGCAGCCTCAGACCCCTGAGGCCCCAGAGGAAGTCAGGATAAAGGAGGAGTTTGCCTTGGTTGATGATGACCGGGTTGGGGACCAATCAAGTAATCTGGCATCCATAAATCCTGAGGGGATGCACCTGTGCATGCCGAGGGAGCTGGCAGAGGGCATTGCTAGGCCACTCTCCATCATCTTTGGTAAGTCGTGGGGAACAGGAGAGGTGCCTGAGGAGGAAAGCAAATGTCACTCCATTCTTCAGAAAGGGCAAGAAGGAGGACCCGAGTAACTATAGACTGGTCAGCCTTCCCTGGACAGGTGATGGGACAACTTATCCTTGTCTCTGTCTCTAAGCCTGTCAAGGATAAGAGGGACATTAGGAGCAGTTGACACAGTTTTACCAAGGGGAAGTCATGTTAAACCAAGCCGATAGCCTTTTATGGGGACTTAACCACATGGACAGATGATGGTAGAGCAGTGGATGTGGTTTGTCTTGATTTCAGTAAAGCATTTGACACCATCCCCCACATCATCCCCACAGCTAAAGTGAGAAATTGTGGTGCAGATGATCGGGTAGTGAGGTGGATTGTGGGCAGACCGTTCCAATGTTTGATAACCCTTTTGGTGAAGAAATGTTTCCTAATATCCAGCCTAAACCTCCCTTGTCACAGCTTGCATCCTTTTCCTCTGTTCACGCCACACATCACGATGGAGAAGAGGCTGTCCCCTCCTCCCTCCAACCTCCTTTCAAGTAGTTGTAGGGAGCACTAAGTTCTCCCCTCAGCCTCCTCTTCTCCAGACTAAACAACCCCAAGTCCCTCAGCTGGTCCTCACAGGACTTGTGCTCTAGGCCCTTCACGAGCCTCGTTGCCCTTTTCTGGATGCACTCCAGCACTTCTATGTCCTTCTTATAGTGAGGGGCCCAGAACTGAATGCAATTTTCAAGGTGTGGCCTCACCAGTGCCAAGTACAGGGGGATAATCACCTCCCTATTCCTGCTGGCCACAGGGATTTTAATACAAGCCAGGTTGCCACTGGCCTTCTTGGCCACCTGCGTGCACTGCTGACTCATATTTAGTCGACTATCAATCGATACCCCAGGTCCCCTTTTCCAACTTGCAGCTTTCAAACCACACATCCCCAAGTCTGTAGCTTACCACGGGGTTCTTATGACTCAAGTGCAGGACCCAGCCCTTGGCCTTGTTGAACCCCTTGCAGTTAACCTTAGCCCACTGATCTGACCTGGCCAGGTCCCACTGTAAAGCTTCCTTGCCCTCTGGCAGATTGACACACCCACCTAACTTGGTGTCATCTTGGTGTCAGCAAATTTACTGAGGGTACCACACATAGAAAAGTCAATAGACTGTTTGGAAAGATACTTTTTACAACTTGTCATCAGGATCAACAAATCTTGGCTATGGCTTATGAAAAAAAAAAAAAAAAAAAAAAAAAAAAAAGAATGTACTCCAAAGAAAATGGAGATATAGAACAATATTAGCAAAAAAGATTTTTTGCTTTTTTTAACTGATACATTAGAAGGAAAAGAAAATAATAAGGCATTGGTGACAAAAGATAATGATAAGGGGGTGATGTTCCAGCTTTCCTTCAAAATCCATGGTAAAACCCTTCTGTGATTTCAGTGGACCCTCTAGGCTAAAATTGGCTGCCTCTTCATTCAGGACCAATTCCACAGCACAGAGGATTTTCAATAGATTTAAAGAGGGTGAAAATCAATTAATCAGAAGAAGATGGAGCAATAGCTGTTGTGATTTAACCCTTGTAGGCAGCTCAGCCCCACAGAGCCAATTGCTCACTCCCTTGCATTGGGATGGGGGAGAGAACTGAAGAGTAAAAATGAGAAAATGTGTGTGTTGAGATAAAGGCAGTTTAATAAGTGAACCAAAAGCTGCATGGAGAAGCAAAACAAAATAAGGAAATCATTCACGCCTGATCATCAGGCAGGTGTTCAGGCATCTCCAGGAAAGCAGGGTTCCACCATGTATTAAGTTACTTGGGAAGACTCGCACCACACTCTGAACTTCCATCTTCCTTATTCTTTACCCCAGCTTTTATCACTGAGCAAGATGACCACAAGCCAGTAATGTGCCCTTGTGGCCAAGAAGACCAATGTTATCCTGGGGTGTATTAGAAGGGGTGTGATCAGTAGGTTGAGAAAGGTTCTCCTCCCCCTATACTCTGCCCTGGTCAGGCCATATCTGGAGTACTGTGTCCATTTCTGAGCCACTCAGTTCAAGAAGGACAGGAAACTGCTTGAGAGAGTCCAGTGCAGAGCCACAGAGATGCTTAAGGGAGTGGAACATCTCCCTTCTGAGGAAAGGCTGAGGGAGCTGGGTCACTTTAGCTTGAAGTGGAGGAGATTGAGGGGTGACCTCATTAAAGTTTACAAATATGTAAAAGGTGAGTGTCAGGAGGATGGAGCTAGGCTTTTCTCAGTGATGTCCAATGATAGGACAATGGGCAATGGGTGCAAACTGGAACATCAGAGGTTCCATGCAAATCTCAGGAGAAACTTTTTCACAGTGAGGTTGACAGAGGACTGGAACAGGCTGCCCAGGGAGGTTGTGGAGTCTCCTTCCCTGAAGACAATCAAAACCCACCTGAACGCATTTTGTTATTCTGGGAAGGGATAGGAGTAAGAACCACTGTAACAAGAAAAGATCTAAAGCCTAACATTTAAAGGTAGTGTAATAAAGGAATTCTTTTTAGAGACATCTGGAAGCAGAGGATGGGAAGAGTGGGATGGGATCAGCAACAGCATCAAAACAATAACCTCTAAAACAATACGAGCTTTCTAAAATTCCAGTGGTTAGTCTTAGTTTCAACTTTTCTCATTCACATACACTTTAAACAGACAATGAAAGTCTTCTGTCATTCTACAAGTATTATTCCAATCTATGTACAGTTAGCACAAGAAAACTGAGAGTTTTTTTCAGTGACAACAACAGCTGAAGTTGTCACAAGTAGCTGATCCTGGTTTTTTGGGCTGCATGAAAGATGGAAAAATATTAAGTGGAAACATCACTCTGGCAGTCAATTGTTTAGGGTTTGGATTATTTATGTAAGCAGAAATTCATCATTCATCTCCAAGCAAAAATCAAAGTTTTGTGTTTATATACACAACCACTTCACCAAATTTTACTCAAATTATTTAATATAAATATAAATATTATTTAATATAATTTTGTAAACAAAATTATCATGGAAATAAAAGAAATATTTATCTTAAAGTATAAGACATGAGTTGTTTAAGAGTTTAGTGGATAAAATTCAAATCTACAATGCAGTGAAGTACATTTATTGTTTGGGGTTTTGGTTTTACTTTATCATTTGGTGCACACTTTATCTAATCTACTGCTAATGAGTATGTCATTTTGAAGTGATTGATTAAGAGCACACAGTATTTTTTGTTGTAGAAGGAAACCACCAGATTCTCCACTAAACTTCAAACTAAAGGTCTCCCATAAAACTCATTCTGATCACAGTGTTATTTTTTTCCAAGTAAGGCAAAATGAATATACAGTAATATGTGAATAATATAGGAATCATTTAGCATACTTTATCAGGAATTAAGATGAAAATGCTCCTCATCTAGAATGTTGCCACGAGTTGTCATGGTAAGCAGACAAAAATAACATTAAAGGACACCATCATTGAAAGCAATCCTTAGAACTCTAGTCATTAATTCTACTCCTTGTAATATAGACAAATCTAAAATAAGACCCATCTGCCTAACAATGTTACTTATTTCCAATTTATTCTGTCTTTCTGTGGAAGCCTTCTTAATTCTTAAACTGGGTCTATTTCTAAAGCCATCGGAAATTCTTATTTTTTTGTTGAGCTTTCTTCTCAAATTAAACTCTTTTTTGATGATCTAAAGATTATTCTCTAGTCTTTTGTTTACAGTGTAAGTGAAAATTATGACTAAGCCCAACAAAAGCTTTTTAATCTAGTGTGTGTTCATTAGTTAGGCAAGGAAAGCCACTCCAGAATTGCTGAGGGACCTGAGATCAGGAATTTAGTTAATAATAAGAATGTTTAAATCTAATTATATTTTATAACTCTGATGTGTTAACAAAGGTATTATTTGCCCCATTTTCTTTAATGCAAAGGCTAAATATGACACTTTTGAAAGAGAGGTTTAAGTTACAATTGCATTTCCATATTCAAGTAGAGGAGGGAAAAGAAGAAAAACAAAACTAAAAGAACCAGGGGGGAGGGGGGAATCATTCCCTGTTTTACAGACTATCTTAAGCACAATACTAAAGAAACTGTACTGAACTGGAAGATTTCTTCTCCCTGATGCTGTTATGCACTTCTCTTGGATTTTCTGTTCTTAGTTGTTTGTTTGCTTACAGAAATGAATGGAATGATTTGCAGTAAATGCGGTCGAGCTGAGGAATGGAAATAGCACATTGTTAGTTTCCTCAGTTCAGATCATGTTGTGTCTTTTGTGGGTTTGTCAAGTTTTTTTGGTTTGTTCTGCTGTGGTTTTTTGTTTGTTTGTTTGTTTTGGGGTTGGTGTTGTTTTTGGGGGTTTTTGTGTTTGCTTGGTTTGGTTTTGTGTGTGTGTGTGTTTGGTTGGTTGTTTAGTCTGGTTTGGTTTTACCCCAGCTTTTATCACTGAGCGAGATGTTACCTTGCATGGCATATCCCTTTAGTCAGTTGGGGTCAACTTCCCCTGTTGTGTCCTCTCCCAGCTTCTTGTGCACCCCCAGCCTACTTCCTGGTGTGGCAACATGAGAAGCAGAAAAGGCCTTAATGCTATGTAAGTACAGTTCAGGAACATCTAAACCAGTGTGTTATTAACAGTGTTCTCATAACAAATCCAAAAGATAGCACTATACAAGCTACTATGAAGAAATTTAACTCTACACCAATTAAATCTCATACAGCAGACTGAACAGGCTAAGTAGTAATGGCATTCACTAGTAAATATGTTAAAACTTTTATAAAACCAGTAGGACTTATTAAAGTTATTAGTTTTCCTGATACAACCATAGTGTTTTATTTCTCATTGTGTAGGTTGACACTTATTGCTCCCAGTTTTTTATGTTATACCATTATTTGAACAACTTCTGATTTGACATGAAAACATTTTAAGTTTGTTGACTCAGTAAAGTCAACAATTCTGGAGCATGGAAGTATACATGATACTGAAATTACTATTTATTCCACACAAGAGTGACAAGAGCGGGAAAAAGTCTTTCACAGGCCTGTTGGAGAGAGAAACTTGCCCCAAAATTTCTGTTTCAGTCTTAAAGAATGGATGTGTTTTCATAACCTCAATATATCTCTTTTTTTAATTAAAATTTTATTTACATTGACAATTCTTTTTGAAATATTTCTATACAATTCCTTTCTTTTTTTTTTTTTTTAATTTTACTTTGTTTAGATAACCAGTAATTCTTGATATAAGCATTTATGTTTTGCCTTTTTTACAGAGTAATAAAGACTTTTGTAAACATAGCAATTGTGTAATCTAACATCTTCGAATAATTTTTATTTTAAATCTGATGGCCAGACACTAAGGTTGACATTGCTATTTATCCCCAGACAGCCATCCCTAAATATCTTTACTTAATATGCAAATCTGAACCATGCATTTAGTCCATCTGTATAAAACTTTTCCAGAGTCAGATATCTGTATCTGAGGTGACTTAAATAGATATATTTTAATTCTCTTGCTCAGCGTCGTATTTCTTCTTCTACAATTTTTCTTCTCTTTGAAAGACTTAACTTTTAAATTTTCCATTCATTTGTGTAGAATCCCCATAATGTCATATATTCATGCATATGGTGAATACATTATGACAAAAAGAACTACTTACATCATTTCCTTCAGCAGTAAAAAAATTAAATTGATTGTAAGCATTTTTAACTTTCATAGCAATATATTTACAGTTTTGGGTAATCTCTGTTCTTCAGAGTCTGTCTATGTTCTTTAAACCACATAACTAGCAGGCCTCATAGCAACTGCTTCACAACATTTGAAATTTAATTTAGAGATATAACATCAATATACAGATAAAAAATTCCTGCATCTGTGATACCACGTACTACAAGTCCTGATCTAAGCAGGGTCTAAAGTTTTATTAGCTTCCATCCTCATCCTGAAAATCTTATGGCAAACTGCCTGCTGTTAAAGATTTGGTCGTATTACTTTCTTACAAATTAAACGTTCTTTCTGATCTTTGACACAACAGATAACTCTAACACCTTTATTCAATATCTGTTGAGAATGTTTTTTAATCAGCATTTCTATTTCAAATAGAGACACATTTTCTATGGCTCTGGTCTCCTAGCAACACAGTTTATTGTGACTGACTTTTGTAATTTCAAGAGATCTGTGTTCAGAATGCTTTTCATGGCTGTTAATTCTCTGTACAGCCTCATAGACTTAATAATTTGATATCCCATGTCAAAGCTGGTTTATTTTACTGTAACCAAGAACATATCAAGCACCAGAATAAATTAAAATGACCACTATCTAAACTTCATAGCAAGCCAAATTCTAAGTGGAGAAAGAAGAGTCTACTTATTATAAAGACTACACTTCAAATATGTGGTGTAGACACTGATTCATTTGTGCTTTAAAATTTTCCCTGTTGGATAAACAGGATTGGAAAATCATGTGAAAGGGCAAATATGTTCAGCTCTACTCTATTTTTAGAAATAAATTTCTTTCAATGTATCTCACAGTTTAAAAATTTTTAGCAAAAGGTACGTTCTGGATCTGTTCTCACATGAAAAAAACTACAACATCTATTAGTTAGAGATGGGATTAGAATAAGAGATTGTCAGAATTTAGGTTTTTTTTCTTTTTCCTGCAACAGAAAGCAGTAGTTTGTGTAATTGTTGTAGTTATCAAACATGGATTTAAGATAGATGTCAATCTTCATGGTTTCTGAGCCTTGAATATTATACATATAATTCTTACCAAATTTAAGATGGGCAGTTTGGGTTTTATGGAAGGTGGTGGAGCGGTACACCTCCATCGTCACCCTCGTCCGGCCCCACCTCGTCAAGGTGAGCGCGGCCGCGGCGCGGTG